>CAKNXH010076462.1:753-17843 GCA_932178445.1 Andricus quercusramuli | reverse complement strand
CCAATTTGGGAATTTTATTATTCGGTAATTTTATAATTCGGGAATTTTCCAAATTGGGGAATTTTATTCAGAAATTCTATTATTCGGGAATTTTATCATTCGGAAATTTTATAATTCGGGAATTATCCAATTTGAGAATTTTACAGTTTCAGGAATTTTATTTTTCGGGATTTTTCAGTTCCGTCGTCTCATTTATTAGTTATTGTTAAAAATTAAATTAAATTTTTATTACAAAGTTAAAAAGAAGATAATAAGTTTTCAAGAAGTAAAATTGTGCAGACATTTTCACAATTTTCAGAACAGTATTTTTAATCTATCATAAAAATATAATGGTAAACAATTCTCAAAGAATGGGAAATTTGTTTAATTATGTTTTGATTTCAAATGACATTGCCAGAAATCTGTTTTTACTTTTCAAAAAAAAATAAATAAACAATTATAGAAATTCACTTTTATAAATGTTGGTAATTTTCTTAAAATTCTCTATATGACCAATGTGACCGTAAGGTTCGCGACCCCTCCTTTAAAAATATCAAAAATATCCAGAACTTGAGAAAATTTCCACTCCGGTCCGATTTCAATCAGCCTTGCACAGAGTGACCGTGAGACAAGTAAAATTGTCTAATTTCACAACATTTTTCTAAACTCAGTGAAATCCTAATTTCCCAAAGTGTTTCGCCCAACTCTAAGCTACTTTGAGGCCAAGCCAGAGCCCTACAAAATGACCAGGTAATGAATACTTTAATAAAGTTTGAAATTTTGAGGTTATGTGTCAAAAACCACGATGTTTAAAAATCATTTCTTTGTTGTATCATTACTAGATAATTTCTTGTAAAAAAGCTCATTTCCTTTCAAATATACCTTCTTTATAATCAGGTAATTTAATTCAGACCAGATATCTTAAATATTCTATAATTTTTGAATTTCGATTCTCGCTCTGACAACCTTGACAATTGACGATTTTTTAGTCATTCCAAACTAAAGTGTTTTCGTAAAATCCAAAAATCAAGTTTAGACGACTATAAATAATTGTCAACTACAAATTTACTTCCGTTTCTTTATTTTTAATAAAATCGATACTATTTTGCTGTAAAGTACTGGTTAGAATAGTGCAAGTTCATCCTCGTCTCAAGTAATATTAGATTGCAAGAATGAAATATTTCATAATTTATAGAATGCAAATGTAATGATGCGTTCGTTTTTTTTTATAAGGGCAAAGATAGAACTCGGAGATGTAACACCTCACAACATAAAGCAACTCAAGTTGCTGAATCAGGTTGTTTTTCCAGTCTCGTACAATGAGAAATTCTACAAAGACGTTCTGGAAGCAGGCGAGCTGGCAAAATTAGCTTATTACAATGACATAGTGGTACGTATTTATGTAAATCTATGCAAGAATTTTAAATAGGGTGTCTAGCAAACTTGAAAATCTCGAATTATTGAATTTTTTCTAACCTTGAAAACCCGGAAATCTTGCATTTTTCAAGAGAACCTTGAATTTTAATTATTTGTTTACTAACAGTTTTGTACTAGCTATGTACTTAATTAATTAAACCTCTACATTTATATTTCCTAATATTTTTTAATGTAAAGAGTTTAAGAAATTGTTGAAACTATTTAAATAATTTAATAAATCATCATATTTATGGGGCCGTACCCCTTTAGTTTGAAAAATTGTTTTAATCATAAAATAAATTAAATTATTACAATTAATATACGTTTTGTATTAAAAAAAATTTAATTGTTTATATTCGAGAATTTTGCAATTCGGCAATTTTTAAATTCGGTAATATTATAAACTGCCGGAAATTTTATTATTCGGGAGTTTTCCAATTCGGTAATATTGTAAAATGTTCGGGGATTTTCCAATTTGGGAATTTTATTATTCTTAAAATTAATCAAATTATTACAATTAATATACATTTTTTTCTTCAAAAAATGTAATTGTTTATTTTCGGAAATTTTACAATTCAGCAATTTTCTGTTGAGAATTTTTAAATTCGGTAATATTATAAACTAGATAAACCTCAAGATTTCTAAAGAAATCATCAAGTCAAGCTTTCTTCGATCGTTTTTTTATATTAAGAAAATGTGAGAGAAAACAAAGTTTTCATATTTTTTCTCGGTCTTACGATCCATTTTAGAAAAAATTCAAAAAAGGAAATCGAGTCAAAATTTCCTTTATTGACGTTTCGGCCTATTTATTTTTATTTAGTATTATTTATTTTTTATAACAGATGTTTGTTTCTGATGAAGGCCCACAGATGAGGCCGAAACGTCAATAAAGGAAATTTTGACTCGATTTCCTTTTTTTAATTTTTTATAAAATGGATCGTAAGACCGAGAGAAAATATGAAAACTTTGTTTTCTCTCATATTTTCTTAACATTATAAACTGCCGGGAATTTTATTATATGGTAGTTTTCAAATTCGGGAGTTTTCCTGTTCTTTAATATTGTAAAATGTTCGGGAATTTTATTATTCGGGAATTTCCTAGTTTTGTAATTTTATTATTCGGGAGTTTTCCAATTCGTTGATATTATAAACTGTTCGGAAATTTTCCAATTTGGGAATTTTATTATTCGGGCGTTTTCCAATTCGGTAATATTGTAAAATGTTCGGGAATTTTCCAATTTGGGAATTTCTCATTTTGGGAATTTTATTATTTGAGTCTTTTCAGATTCAGGAATTTTATTTTTCGGGAATTTCCTAATAGGGGAATTTTATTATTCGGGAATTTTCCCCTTTGGTAATTTTATTATTTGGGAGTTTTCCAATTCGGTTATATTATAAAATGTTCGGGAATTTTCCAATTTGGGAATTGCCCATTTTGGGAATTTTATTACTCGAGAATTTTCCATTTCGGGAATTTTATTTTTAAGGAATTTCACAATTTGGGAATTTTATTATTCAGGAATTTTCCAATTTGTTAATTTTATTATTCGGGAGTTTTCTAATTTGGTTATATTATAAACTATTCGGGAATTTTTCAATTTGGGAATTTCATTATTCGGGAATTTGGAAATCTTATTATTCGGGAGTTTTTCAATTCGGTAATATTATAAAATGTTCGGGAATTTTCCAATTTGGGAAGTTTATTATTCTGGAGTTATCCAATTCGGTAATATTATAAACTATCGGAATTTTATTATTCGGGAGTAAATCTTCTACAAAATTATTAAATTTTCAACAAAATAGTTGAATTTTCCACCAAAAAGGATGATTTTTTAAGAAAATTGTTGAATTCGGGAATTTCCCAATTTGCGAATTTCATTATTCGGGAATTTCGCAATTTGGGAATCTTATTATTCGGTAATATTATAAAACGTTCGGGAATTTTCCAGTTTTGTAATTTTATTATTCGGGAGTTTTCCAATTCGTTAATATTGTAAAATGTTCGGGAATTTTCCAATTTGAGAAATTTATTATTCAGGAATTTTCCAATTTGAGAATTTTCCAATTCGGGAATTTTCCAATTTGGTAATTTTATTATTCGGGAGTTTTCCAATTCGGTTATATTATAAACTGTTCAGGAATTTTCCAATTCGGGTATTTTATTTTCCGGGAATATTCTAATTTGGAAATTTTATTATTCGGGAATTTTCCCGTTTTGCGATTTTAATATTCGGGAGTTTTCCAATTCGTTGATATTATAAACTGTTCGGGAATTTTCCAATTTGGGAATTTTATTATTCGGGCGTTTTCCAATTCGGTAATATTGTAAAATATTCGGGAATTTTCCAATTTGGGAATTTCCCATTGTGGGAATTTTATTATTCGGGACTTTTCCATGTTGGGAACATTATTAGTCGGGCGTTTTCCAATTCGTTAATATTGTAAAATGTCCGGGAATTTTTCAATTCGTGAATTTTATTATTCGAGAATTCTCCAATTTGAGAATAATATTATTCGGCAGTTTTCCAATTCGGTAATATTGTAAAATGTTCGGGAATTTTTCAATTTGGGAATTTCTCATTTTGGGAATTTTATTATTTGAGTCTTTTCAGATTCGGGAATTTTATTTTTCGGGAATTTCCTAATAGGGGAATTTTATTATTCGGGAATTTTCCCCTTTGGTAATTTTATTATTTGGGAGTTTTCCAATTCGGTTATATTATAAAATGTTTGGGAATTGCCCATTTTGGGAATTTTATTACTCGAGAATTTTCCATTTCGGGAATTTTATTATTCAGGAATTTTCCAATTTGTTAATTTTATTATTCGGGAGTTTTCTAATTTGGTAATATTATAAAATGTTCTGGAATTTTCCAATTTGGGAAGTTTATTATTCGGGAGTTTTTCAATTCGGCAATATTATAAACTATCGGAATTTTATTATTCGGGAGTAAATTTTCTACAAAATCATTGAATTTTCAACAAAATAGTTGAATTTTCCACCAAAAAGGATGATTTTTTAAATTGTTGAATTCAGGCATTTTCCAATTTGCAAATTTCATTATTCGGGAATTTCGCAATTTGGGAATCTTATTATTCGGTAATATTATAAAACGTTCAGGAATTTTCCAATTTGGGAATTTTATTATTCGTGAGTTTTCCAATTCGGTAATATTATAAATTATTTCGGAATTTTCCAATTCGGAAATTAAATAAACCTCCCTACATTTAAAAATTAATGAAATTATTACAATTGAAATTCTATTACAATTAATACACATTTTGTGTTAAAATAAAATTTAATTGTTTATATGCGGGAATTTTCCAAGTCGGTAATATTGTAAAATGTTCGGGAATTTTGTTATTCGGGAGTTTTGCAATTCGGTTATCTTATAAACTGTTCGAGAATTTTCTAATTTGGAAATTTTATTATTTGGGAATTTTCCAGTTTTGTAATTTTATTATTCTGGAGTTTTCTAATTCGTTGATATTATAAACTTTTCGGGAATTTTATTATTCGGGAGTTTTCCCTGGGTGTACAGTCTTCCCCTTTTTTTCTTAGTTTCCCCTTTTTTCTTGAAATTTAAAATTTAAAATTTTTACTATTATTCAATAATAATTAAAGCAATCATAGCACTCAAATTAATTATTTACGAATAAATAAGGTACACGCTTCAAATGCTGACCATTAAAAATAAAGACTCTTCAAAAAAACTTTGAAGATGAAACATTTTAAAGCAAGTTAAACTTTTTAAATAATTTTCATCAAAACTTATTTTTGAAAATAAAAACTTGTTTAACATTTTCCTAAGAATCTTAAGAAAATTTTTTTATTCTCTCGATACTTTCAAAATTCCTGAAAAGCTTCTTTTTTTTTAATCTTCAAGAAACTCCATTAAAAAATTGTTTTGCAGTCTAAAAGTTTTTAATTATTCTGAAATCTTTTCAAAACTTCTCAACCATAAAAATATTTTTTTAAGATTCGAATTTTTCCTAATTTTTTTAGAATCCTGCATAAGCTTCTAAACCTTCGGAACAATTTAAAAAATAATTCGAATTCTTCCTACTATTAAAAGAAAAAACTGCTGAATTAAGAAAATCGGCCTAAAATCTTCTTCGCTTCTCGACGAAATTTTAAGAAACCATTTCAAATGTTTTTAAATCTTGAAAACAAAAAATATATTCTTAAAATTAATTTTACAACAAAAAATATTTTTTAAATTTTCTTAGGAATTTTCAGAAAATGTTTTCATTCTCTTTAAATCTTTGAAATTTCTTAAATGGCTTCTACATTTTTTTCCGAATTCTTCAAAAATGAACACTTTGTTTTAAACTTACACCAACTTTAAAATTCTTTTTTTTGAATCTCCTACATTCATTTTTGAAATTGTAAGAAATCATTTTAAATGTTTCGAATTCTTTTTCAGTCTTCTCTTAAAATTTATTTTCAGAATAGAAAATCATTTTTTATTTTCCCAGAAATCTTAAGACAATTTTTTTATTCTTTTGAAATATTTCAAAATTCTTAAAAAGTTTAAATATTTTTTCGATATATTTAAGAATCTACATTTTGTTTTACATTTTTTGAAATCTCTCGATTTTCAATTATTTTTGAATATTTTTTAAAAATTCTACACCTATTAAGTATCTTTTCAAATGATTCGAGTTTTTCCTGAAATTCAAAAAAAATCTTTCAAAATAAAAAATGTTCCGCACTCCTCTCCGAAATTTTAGGAAATCATTGGAAAAGTTTTGAAATATTTAGAAAAATATTCTCTAAGAATTATTTTTACAAAATGAAAAAATATAGGAATTTTTAGAAACTAATTTCGTTAGCTTGAAACTTTTCTAACTTTTTTTCGAAATCTTAAAAAATCTTCATTTTGTTTTAAACATATACGAACTTCAAAAAAAATTATTCTTCTATATCTATTCTTCTTTAAAAATTTAGGAAATCATTAAAAATGTTTTGATATCTTTTTCGATTTTCTCTTAAAATTTATTTTTCAAAATGAAAAATCATTTCAGATTTTTTTAGGTATCTTAAGATATTTTTTTTTCTTCTCTTGAAACCTATCAAAATTCTTGAAATGCTCGTTTTTCAAAATCTTTAATAATCTTCATTTTTTAAACACTTTTTGCAATCTCTAAGAGTTATAAAATCTGTTCAAAACTTCTAAACCATAAAAATATATTTTTTTATGATTGGAATTTTTCTTAAGTTTATTTTAGGCCCTTTATGAACGTACTCCAACTTGAATTTTTTTGCATCTTCTATTTTCTTTTCCGAAACCGTAGGATATTATTGGAAACGTTATGAAATCTTTTTCAATTTTCTCCTAAAATTTATTTTAAAAGTTAAAAATTTATTTAGATTTTCCCAGAAATCTCAATACAATTTTTTTATTCTCTGGAAACCTTTCAAAACTCTTAAAAAGTTTCTAATTTCTTTTTTAATCTTCAAATTTTAATTAAATTTTGAATAGTGTCAAAACTTTGACGCCTTCTAAGTGTCTTTTAAAATGATTCGGAGTTTTCCTGAGAAATATTCATGAGAAGGATGTAAAATATATCAAAAGTTTGTATTTAACCAATTTTATTTTTTCTCTGACTTTTTTATATCACTCTGGATAGATTTACAACGTTCTAAGTACATCCAGTTTTTAAAAATAAATCCTTAATGGCAGAAATCATTGAAAAATCATTAAAAATTATTTGAAAATGTAACGTGTCTTACGTTCTTTTCCGTAAGAAAACCACCCTATTTCCCCTTTTTTGAGCTCCCTATGCGCTGTGATCCCTATTTTCCAATTCGGTAATATTGTAAAATGTTCGGCAATTTTCCAATTCGTGAATTTTATTGTTCGAGAATTCTCCAATTTGGGAATAATATTATTCGGGAGTTTTCCAATTCGGTAATATTGTAAAATGTTCGGCAATTTTCCAATTCGTGAATTTCCCAGTTTGGGAATTTTATTATTCGAGAATTTTCCAATTCGGGAATTTCCCAATTTGGGAATTTTATTATTCGGGAATTATCCAATTTGGTAATTTTATTATTCGGAAGTTTTCCAATTCGGGAATTTTATTATTCCGGAATTAAATAAGCACCTACATTTAATAAATCTCCCTATATTTATATTTCCTAATATTTCTTAATAAACAATTTCAAACTCCATAATAACAAAATTTTAAAATATAAAGAGTTCAACAAATTTTTGAAATGAGTTAAATAATTTAATAAATTATAATTCCCTAATAATAAAATTCCCGGCTACAAATTGACGATTTATAAAATATCCGAACTTGAAAATTCCCGAATTTTAAGAATTAATTTTTTTATTCATAAAATTAATGAAATTATTACAGTGAAAATTATATTACAATTAATATATATTTTTTAGTCATAACAAAAATTTAATTGTTTATATTCGGAAATTTTATAATTCGGCCATTTTCTGTCGGGAATTGTTAAATTCGGTAATATTATAAACTGCCGGGGAGTTTTCCAATTCGGTAATATTGTAAAATGTTCGGGAATTTTATTTTTCGAGAATTTCCCAATTTGGGAATTTTATTATTTGGCAGTTTCCAATTCGGTAATATTATAAAATGTTCGGGAATTTTATTATTCGGGAGTTTTCCAGATCGGTAATATTGTAAAATGTTCGGGAATTTTATTATTCGGGAATTAAATAAACCTAAACTTAATAAACCTCTCTACATTTATCTTTCCTAATATTTTTAAATATAAAGAGTTTAACCAATTTTTGAAACTAAGTTAAATAATTTAATAAATTTTCATATTTAAGAGATCGTACTTAGATTACGAAAAGGATTATAGGCCCTCAATAAGGTCCCCCTCCCCTCTTTAATTTAAACAAATTATTTTTTATTCATAAACTGAATGAAATTATTACAATTAGTATACTTTTTTTATTTAAAAAAATGCAATTGTTTATATTAAGGAATTTTATAATTCGGCAATTTTCTGTCGGGAATTTTTAAATTCGGTAATATTATAAACTGCCGGGGAGTTTTCCAATTCGGTAATATTTTAAAATGTTCGTGAATTTTATTTTTCGAGAATTTTACAATTTGAGAATTTTATTATTCGAGAGTTTTCCAATTCGGTAATATTATAAAATTTTCGGGAATTTTCCAATTTGGGAATTTTATTATTCGGGAGTTTTTCAATTCGGTAATATTGTAAAATGTTTGGGAATTTTATTGTTCGGGAATTAAATAAACCTAAATTTAATAAACCTCTCTACATTTATATTTCCTAATATTTTTAAATATAAAGAGTTTTACAAATTGATGAAATTAGTTAAATAATTTAATAAATTATCATATTTAAGTGGCTGTACTTAGATTACGTAACGGATTATGGGCCCTATCTAAGGCAACCCCTCCCCTCTTTAATTTAAACAATTAATTTTTTTATTCATAAAATTAATGAAATTATTACAATTAATATACATTTTTTTATTAAAAAAATACTCAATTGTTTATATTCGGGAATTTTACATTACGGCAATTTTCTGTCCGGAATTTTAAAATTCGGTAATATTATAAACTGCCGGGAATTTTATTATTCGGGAGTTTTCCAAATCGGTAATATTATAAAATGTTCGGGAATTCTGAGAAAAAAGTGTAATAGTTGATATTTAAACTAAAAAATATGAAATTTCATTTAAAAAAATAATTTTAAAACCAAAAAGATGAATTTTCAACCAATAAAAATTTTTCAGTCGCGAAAGAAAAAAAATTACCTAAATTGTTGAACCTTTAAGCCGAAAGACGATTTTTGTATACAAATATGGAATTTTCAACAAAACAGTTGAATTTTCCACCAAAACGGATGATTTTTTAACAAAATTGTTGAATTTTCAACCATATAGTTGCATTTTCATCCAAGAAAGATGAAGTTTCTAATAAAAAGATGAATTATCAAATCAAAAAGATAAACTTTCAAAAAAATAGTTTGATTTTCGTCAAAAAAAGATTTCAGTTGACTTTTCAACACCAAAATATGAATTTTAAACTAGTAAATTTTCGACAAAATTCTTGAATTTTCACCGGAACAGTTGAATTTTCCACCAAAAAGGATGATTTTTTAACAAAATTATTGAATTTTCAACCATCATCTTATTTAAAAATGCATCTGTTTGCTTGAACATTAATTTTTTAACTCAAAATTTGGCGGTTTAATTTTTTGTTGAAAAATTCTATTTTTTAGTTGAAAATTCGTCCTTTTTGGTTTAAAATTAAACCATTATTCAAGATGAAGATTCATAATTTTAGTTCAAAATTCATCACTTTGTTTGAAACTGTAACTATTTTTTTTATTATTTTTTTTATTGAAAAGGCTTTCTTTAGGTTAAAAATTAATTTTTTTAAATTGTAAATGTTACTATTCCAGATGAATTATTTTGTTTAAATTAGTTTTTTTGTGGTTGAAAATGATTTTTTTGTCAAAAATTAATCTTCTTTAAATTGAAATTCATTAATTATTTATTATTAATTTACTATTATTCCAGTTAAAGATTCATCATTTTAGTTAAAACTTCATCACTTTGTTTGAAAATGTACCTATTTTTTTAAAATTATTAATTTTTTTTGTTTTGTTGCAAATGTAACTATTTCAATTAAATATTCCATCATTTTAGTAAAAAATTCATCACTTGGGTTAAACATTAATTTTTTTAACTGAAAATTTAACTTTTCAATTTTTGGTTGACAATTTATCGTTTTTAGTTTAAAATTCATGTATTTTGTTGAAAATTCAACTTTTTTGTTAGAAAGGAATCTTATTGGTTGAAAATCCATCTTCGTTGTAAGTTTAACTATTCCAGTTCAATATTCATCATTTTAGTTGCAAATTCATCACTTTGTTTGAAAATGAAACTATTTTTTGTTTAATTTAGTTTTTTCAACTAAACCGTTGAATTTGCAATCAGGAAGATAAATATTCAGTTGGAAAATTAATTCTTAATATAAAAAAAAAAATAATAATTTTTATCGAAGTATTTCAATTTTCAAACAAGAAACATTGTTCTGTTAATAAAGACTTTTTTTTAAATTTCGTCCAAAATATAGAATTCTTAAGCCTGAAAGACGATATTTTTACTGATTTCTACAAAAAATTAAATTTCCAAGCAAGTGGTTGAATTTTGAGCCAAAAAGTTTAATTTTCTACTAAAAAACACGAATTATCAACAAAACACATACATTTTTAACAAATAAGTTGAATTTTCAACGAAGGAGATTAATTTTGTACCATAAAATACGAGATCTCATCAAATTACATAAATTTTCAACCAAATAGTTGAATTTTTAAAATAAAAAGATTAATTGTTAACCAAAAATGGAATTTTCATTAAAAAGAAAAACATTTTCAATAAAGCAATTAAATTTTTATTTAAAAAAATGAATTCTCAACAAAAAAGAAAGATTTTTTACTAAAGTAGTTCAATTTTCAACTAACAAGATGAATTTTCCACTAAAATTATGAATCTTAAAAAAAAATGAAATAAAAAAACACGTAAAGTTTGAACCAAAGAGTTTCATTTTCAACCTAAAAATATTAATTTTCAACCCAAAGTTTAATTTTTAACCACACAGTTGCATTTCTAACTAAAAGATATGACATTTCTACAAAAGGAAATGGATTTTCGAACCGAAAGGACGAATTTTCAAAAAAAATAGAATAATTCTCTATCAGGAAAGACGAGTTTTTAACAAAATACATACATTTTTCCTTAATAATTCACTTCTTTTTGTAAATTTGTTTTTAAACAGATTATCAAATTCTAAAATAAACTTCAAATTAGTGTGTTTAATATTTCGAAGCAGTGAATAATTTCTTAATAATTTTTATCTCAATTATTTAATAAAATACAACAGTACAGATAATTATTTATGAGTTTTTCTTAAAACCTTTATAAATACTTTAATTTAAACGTTTATTGGACATTGGAAGTACTCGCATTTGCCTGGACGTTTGGGCCAGGGGAGAGTAAAACTGCAGAAAACCATTTTCCCGAAAGAGACCTTGTTTTTTCCTCCTAAAAATCGCTAGACATCCTGTTAAATATTGATTAATTAATTAATTATTTTTCTAATAATAAATTTTTCTCTTTAATCAGAAAAACGTTGACTAACAAACAAATTAAATTAGGTCGGAGCTGTTTGCTGTCGGGTGGACACATCAGAAAATTCTCGGCGATTATACATAATGACTCTGGGTTGTTTATATCCTTATCGAAGATTAGGAATTGGCACAGTAATGGTACAACACGTTTTAAATTTCGTCAGTAAGGACGGAAACTTCGATTCCATTTTCTTGTAAGTCTTAATTTAATAGTTATATAATTTAACTTAGGTTTAGTTTACTAAAAAAATAATAAATTCAAGGATATTACAACTAATAGCAAAGTCCAGCAGAAATTCGATCTGTTCAAAGAAAAGTGTTGAATTTTCAACAACATTGATTCATTTTTAACCAAATAGTTGATTTTTCAACAACAAAAAATGAATTTTCAATAAAATTCATGAGTTTTTATATTAAATAACTGAATTTTCATCTCAAGAAGAGCAATTTTCAACCAAAAATGCAGTTAAATTTTTGGTTAAAAAAATTACCTCTCAACCAAAAAACAACGGATTTTGAAGGAAATATTTTTAAAAAATTTAACCAAAAAGATGAATTTTTAACCAAGAATATTATTTTTTACTCAAGAAAGAATATTAAGTTTTTACCCAAGAAAGAATATTAATTTTTTTACCAAAGTAGACCAATTTTTAACAAAATACCTTAATTTTCATCCATGTAGTTGAATTTTCAACTTGAAAAGATCAATATTAATCTAAAAGTTTAGGTAAATTTTTGGTTAAAACAAATTAGCTCTCAACCAAAAAACAACGAATTTTCAAGGAAATATTTATTTAAAATTTAACCAAAAGGATGAATTTTTAACCAAGAAGATTAATTTTTTACCAAAGTAGACCAATTTTTAACAAAATACATGAATTTTTATCCATGTAGTTGATTTTTCCACCAAAAAGATAAATTTTCTATCAAGCAATTTTCTACCAAGACGAAATTTTCTATCAAGAAAACAAATTTTTTAGAAAATACACGAATCTTCATTAAAAAAATTATTTTTTAACGAAATAGTTTATTTTTCTACCAAAAAGACGAATTTTCAAACAAAAATGGAGAATTTAAATTTTTAGTTCAAGAAATTAACTTCGAATGAAGAAAAACGAATTTTTAACCAAAGAGATAAATGTTTAACCAAGAAGATTAGTTTTTTTGCCAAAGAAAAGGATTTTTTAGAAAATACACGAATTTTCAACAACAAAAAATTAATTTTTAACGAAATAGTTTATTTTTCTACCAAAAAGATGAATTTTCAATCAAAAATTAAGAATTTAAATTTTTAGTTCAAGAAATTGAATTCGAATGAAGAAAAACGAATTTTAAACCAAAGAGATAAATGTTTAACCAAGAAGATTAGTTTTTTTGCCACGGAAAAGGAATTTTGACCAAAATGGTTGAATTTTCAACAAAAAAAAAATGAATTTTAACCAAGAAGATTAATTTTCAACCAAAGTAATAAATAAATTTGTAATTTATAATGATGAATCTTCATCCAAACAAAAAACAAAGTTTCAACCAAAAAGAATTAGTTTTAATCAAACCAAAAATACGAATTATCAATAAAATACATGAATTTTGAACCAAAAATGAAATAGATAAATTTTCTGTTTAAAAAAGTGATTTTCAACAAAAAAGTAAATTTTCAACCAAACAGATAAATTTTTAACTAAGAAAATTAATTTTCTACGGAAAAAGATGAATTTTCAACCAAGCAGATGAACTTTTAATCAAGAAGATTAATTTTCTAACAAAAAGATAAATTTTTAACCAATAAGATTAATATTCAAACAAAGTATTGTATAAATTTTAAACAAAAAAAATTAATTATTAAACCAAGAAGATTAATTTTCTACCAATAAACAAAAATTTTCAAACAGTTGAATTTTCAGCTGAATAAGATAAGTTTTCAGTTAAAAAAATTTTATTTTGAAACAAAGAATTTAATTTTCAACCAAAAAGATGAATTCTCAACAAAGAATGTAATAGTTGATATTTCAATAAATAAAGATTTTAATTTTTAATTAAAAACAGTTGAATTCAACCAAAAAAGACAAATTTTCGACAAAATAGTTTGATCCACAACCAAAATAGATTATCTTTCAACCAAAAAGTTGCATTTTCCACCAAAAAAGATTGACTTTCTTCCAAAAGAGATGAGTTTTTAAACCTGAAATACGAATTTTCCACAAAAGAGTTAAATTTCCAATCCGAAAATATGAATTTCCAACGAAACAGATTAATTTTCAATCCATTAATCGAGTTTTCTATGAAGTTGTTAAAATATAATGCAAAAAAGGCGAATTTTAAAAAGCGGACTTGCATTTTCAACTCTGAAAGATTTTTCAGTCAAGGAAGAAAAATTGAAGCAAGTTATTTAATTTACAAGAAAAAAAACGAAGTTTTCCACAAAAGAGTTGGATTTTGAATTCGAAAATGTAAATTTGTAACAAAAAATTGATTTGCAGCCAAATAGTTGTATTTTATACTAATTTTGTTAAATTTTTAAGCTAAAAAGATGAATTTTTCACAATGCAGTTGGATTTTCGATTTGAGAATACACATGAATTTTCAATCAAAGAAGACTAATTTTATAGAGAAAAATTTCATTTTTAACCAAAAAAATTCATAGTTTTGGGTTGAAAATTAAACTAGTTCGTATAAAATTTTATTTGGTTGAAATTTGGTTTAGAAAATAAGTTAATTTTTTACTGGACATTTGTAAAAAACACTTTAGGTAATTAGCGGATGACCCCTTTTGCTATTGATTTATTAATTTTTTTACCACTCTTTTGCTATATTTTGCACTTTACAATTGTTGTCAATTTTTTCCAGGCATGTTCAAATAAATAATGAAGGAGCGATCGACTTCTACAAAAAATTCGGCTTCGAAATAGTTGAAACTAAAGAACATTATTACAAAAGAATTGAGCCAGCGGACGCTCACGTTTTGCAAAAAACCCTGCGACCCCAAAACTCCACAAATCACCAAGCAATTACCCAGTAAGCAGTTTGTCAAGTCATCACCCTACGTTGTTCCATTTTCCCCATTACTGTCTCTTGTCATCGATTGTACAAATTATCAATAAACTTACGTTTCTCCCAGTTTGATTTTGTAAGTATTTTTTACTCTCATTTTATTTTTTTATGTTCTATTTATATTATTATATTTTATTATTTTTATTCTCAGGATATCTGTTGGACCGGTAAATCTGAAAAAATCCGGGAATTTCAGTTAGGTTCAGGAATTTTTTTCTCCTATCGCAAAAGCTACATTTTCCCTACTTTATCTTATTTTTATTGTTTAGTCGAGAATCAGATAAGGAGCCGTACTTAATCTTGAAATGCTTTTAATATAGAATCTTTTATAAACGGAATAAAACAGTATTTCAGATACTAATTTAAAATTTTCCAATTTATTATTATTTTTTTTAACAAAAAAAGGTCTTTTCTACTATAAAAGATGGCTTTTTAACAAAATACTTGAATTTTCAACAAAATAAATAAATATTTAACATAATAGTTGAATTTTCAACCTAAAAATATAAATTCCCAACAAAAAGGGGCATAGTTTATATTTTTATCAAAAAACAGGAAATTTAAACAAAAAAAATGTTTTTTTAGACCAAAGAGACGAATTTTCAACAAATGAAGATTTTTCGCTAAAGGAGGAAAATTTTACCTACATTGTTGAGTCTTCAAGCTAAAAGACGAATTTTTTCTACAAAAATTGAATTTACAAACAAAAAATATGACTTCAGCAAAAAATTATTTTTCCCCGAAACTGATGCATTTTTACCCAACAAACATGAAAATTTAAACCAAGAAAATGATTTTTTTACCGAAAAAGGAGAATTTTCAACTAAAAAAAATCAATCTTAAAAAAATGGAAAAGTTGCATTTTCAGTTAAAAAATTAATTAAAAAAAAGGCTTTTCCACTGAACAATGAAATTTTTAACCAAGGTTATAAGACTTTAATCAAAAAAGAAATTTTTAACAAATGTAGTTTAACTTTTACACAAGTAGTTTAATGTTCAATTTAAAAAGATTAATTTTCAACTGAAAATATAACTCAAAAAAAAAAAATGATTTCTTAACAAAGTGATTCAACCAAATCTTTCAAATAAAATAGTTGAATACTCAAGCAAAGAATAATAATGTTTAAGTTGCATTTTCATAAAAAAAAAGAAATGTCTACCAAAGCGAATGAATTCATAAATCAAAAAGATAAATTAAAAAAAAAATAGTTGAATTTTCTGTTAAAAAAGATTTAGTTGACTTTTCACGATGAAAATATGGATTTTTAACCAAGAAATAAGTTTCTACGAAAAAAATTGAATTTTCAATCCAAAAAGACGAATTTTTATCCGAAAAGGATGACTTTTTAACAAAATTGTTGAATTCTCTACCCAATAGTTGCATTTTTATCCAAAAAATATGAAATTTCTCTCAGAACAGATGAATTTTTATTTCAAAAGAAAATAAAATTTAAAAAAATAGTTGAATTTTCATCCAGAAAAGATTCCAGTTGACTTTTCAAGATCAAAGTATTAATTTTTTGACAAACAATAAGTTTCTACAGACAAAATTGAATTTTTCATAAAAAATACGAATTTTTTCAACCAAAAGGGATGAATTTTTACCGAAATAGATGAATTTTCTACCAAATAGTTGAATTTTTATCCAAGAAAGATGAAATTTGTACTAAAACAGATGAATTTTTAATAAAAAAAAGACAATACTTTTTTTTTTAAATTTGAACTTTCATCCAGAAAAGCTTTTAGTTCATTTTTTAACATTAAAATACGAATTTTAAACAAAAAACGAATTTTCTACGGAATAGTTAAATTGAAAAAAAAAAACAGTATTTTCAACCAAAAGTATGACTTTTTGATAAAATAGTTTTATTTTCAACCAAAAAGTTGTATTTTTATCCAAGAAAGAAAAAATTCTCTTAAAACAAATGAATTTTTAATTTAAAAAAAGAATATTTTAAAGAAATAGTTGAATTTTCATCCAGAAAAGATGTCAGTTCCCTTTTCAACACCAAAATATTAAATTTAACCAAAAAGTAAATTTTCTACAAAATAGTCCAATTTTCAAAAAAACAGCAGAATTTTCAACCCAAAAGTTCAATTTTCGACCAAAAACAAAAATGAATTTTTCAGCCAAAAAGACGAATTTTTCCAATCAAAAGGGATGAATTTTTAACGAAATAGTTTAATTCTCTGTCAAATAGTTGAATTTTTATCCAAGAATTATGAAATTTGTACTAAAACAGATGAATTTTTTTATTAAAAAAGGACATTTTTTTTAAAAGTTGAACTTTCATTTTAACACTAAAATATGAATTTTAAACAAAAAGCAAATTTTCTACGAAATAGTTAAATTTTCAACAAAACAGTATAATTTTCAACCAAAAGCATGACTTTAACAAAATAGTTTTATTTTCAACCAAAAAGTTGCATTTTTATCCAAGAAATATGAAATTTCTCTTAAAACAGATGAATTTTTAATTTAAAAAAAAAAC
>CAKNXH010076461.1:767-16548 GCA_932178445.1 Andricus quercusramuli | reverse complement strand
CCAATTTGGGAATTTTATTATTCGGTAATTTTATAATTCGGGAATTTTCCAAATTGGGGAATTTTATTCAGAAATTCTATTATTCGGGAATTTTATCATTCGGAAATTTTATAATTCGGGAATTATCCAATTTGAGAATTTTACAGTTTCAGGAATTTTATTTTTCGGGATTTTTCAGTTCCGTCGTCTCATTTATTAGTTATTGTTAAAAATTAAATTAAATTTTTATTACAAAGTTAAAAAGAAGATAATAAGTTTTCAAGAAGTAAAATTGTGCAGACATTTTCACAATTTTCAGAACAGTATTTTTAATCTATCATAAAAATATAATGGTAAACAATTCTCAAAGAATGGGAAATTTGTTTAATTATGTTTTGATTTCAAATGACATTGCCAGAAATCTGTTTTTACTTTTCAAAAAAAAATAAATAAACAATTATAGAAATTCACTTTTATAAATGTTGGTAATTTTCTTAAAATTCTCTATATGACCAATGTGACCGTAAGGTTCGCGACCCCTCCTTTAAAAATATCAAAAATATCCAGAACTTGAGAAAATTTCCACTCCGGTCCGATTTCAATCAGCCTTGCACAGAGTGACCGTGAGACAAGTAAAATTGTCTAATTTCACAACATTTTTCTAAACTCAGTGAAATCCTAATTTCCCAAAGTGTTTCGCCCAACTCTAAGCTACTTTGAGGCCAAGCCAGAGCCCTACAAAATGACCAGGTAATGAATACTTTAATAAAGTTTGAAATTTTGAGGTTATGTGTCAAAAACCACGATGTTTAAAAATCATTTCTTTGTTGTATCATTACTAGATAATTTCTTGTAAAAAAGCTCATTTCCTTTCAAATATACCTTCTTTATAATCAGGTAATTTAATTCAGACCAGATATCTTAAATATTCTATAATTTTTGAATTTCGATTCTCGCTCTGACAACCTTGACAATTGACGATTTTTTAGTCATTCCAAACTAAAGTGTTTTCGTAAAATCCAAAAATCAAGTTTAGACGACTATAAATAATTGTCAACTACAAATTTACTTCCGTTTCTTTATTTTTAATAAAATCGATACTATTTTGCTGTAAAGTACTGGTTAGAATAGTGCAAGTTCATCCTCGTCTCAAGTAATATTAGATTGCAAGAATGAAATATTTCATAATTTATAGAATGCAAATGTAATGATGCGTTCGTTTTTTTTTATAAGGGCAAAGATAGAACTCGGAGATGTAACACCTCACAACATAAAGCAACTCAAGTTGCTGAATCAGGTTGTTTTTCCAGTCTCGTACAATGAGAAATTCTACAAAGACGTTCTGGAAGCAGGCGAGCTGGCAAAATTAGCTTATTACAATGACATAGTGGTACGTATTTATGTAAATCTATGCAAGAATTTTAAGTAGGGTGTCTAGCAAACTTGAAAATCTCGAATTATTGAATTTTTTCTAACCTTGAAAACCCGGAAATCTTGCATTTTTCAAGAGAACCTTGAATTTTAATTATTTGTTTACTAACAGTTTTGTACTAGCTATGTACTTAATTAATTAAACCTCTACATTTATATTTCCTAATATTTTTTAATGTAAAGAGTTTAAGAAATTGTTGAAACTATTTAAATAATTTAATAAATCATCATATTTATGGGGCCGTACCCCTTTAGTTTGAAAAATTGTTTTAATCATAAAATAAATTAAATTATTACAATTAATATACGTTTTGTATTAAAAAAAATTTAATTGTTTATATTCGAGAATTTTGCAATTCGGCAATTTTTAAATTCGGTAATATTATAAACTGCCGGAAATTTTATTATTCGGGAGTTTTCCAATTCGGTAATATTGTAAAATGTTCGGGGATTTTCCAATTTGAGAATTTTATTATTCTTAAAATTAATCAAATTATTACAATTAATATACATTTTTTTTCTTCAAAAAATGTAATTGTTTATTTTCGGAAATTTTACAATTCAGCAATTTTCTGTTGAGAATTTTTAAATTCGGTAATATTATAAACTAGATAAACCTCAAGATTTCTAAAGAAATCATCAAGTCAAGCTTTCTTCGATCGTTTTTTTATATTAAGAAAATGTGAGAGAAAACAAAGTTTTCATATTTTTTCTCGGTCTTACGATCCATTTTAGAAAAAATTCAAAAAAGGAAATCGAGTCAAAATTTCCTTTATTGACGTTTCGGCCTATTTATTTTTATTTAGTATTATTTATTTTTTATAACAGATGTTTGTTTCTGATGAAGGCCCACAGATGAGGCCGAAACGTCAATAAAGGAAATTTTGACTCGATTTCCTTTTTTTAATTTTTTATAAAATGGATCGTAAGACCGAGAGAAAATATGAAAACTTTGTTTTCTCTCATATTTTCTTAACATTATAAACTGCCGGGAATTTTATTATATGGTAGTTTTCAAATTCGGGAGTTTTCCTGTTCTTTAATATTGTAAAATGTTCGGGAATTTTATTATTCGGGAATTTCCTAGTTTTGTAATTTTATTATTCGGGAGTTTTCCAATTCGTTGATATTATAAACTGTTCGGAAATTTTCCAATTTGGGAATTTTATTATTCGGGCGTTTTCCAATTCGGTAATATTGTAAAATGTTCGGGAATTTTCCAATTTGGGAATTTTATTACTCGAGAATTTTCCATTTCGGGAATTTTATTATTCAGGAATTTTCCAATTTGTTAATTTTATTATTCGGGAGTTTTCTAATTTGGTAATATTATAAAATGTTCTGGAATTTTCCAATTTGGGAAGTTTATTATTCGGGAGTTTTTCAATTCGGCAATATTATAAACTATCGGAATTTTATTATTCGGGAGTAAATTTTCTACAAAATCATTGAATTTTCAACAAAATAGTTGAATTTTCCACCAAAAAGGATGATTTTTTAAATTGTTGAATTCAGGCATTTTCCAATTTGCAAATTTCATTATTCGGGAATTTCGCAATTTGGGAATCTTATTATTCGGTAATATTATAAAACGTTCAGGAATTTTCCAATTTGGGAATTTTATTATTCGTGAGTTTTCCAATTCGGTAATATTATAAATTATTTCGGAATTTTCCAATTCGGAAATTAAATAAACCTCCCTACATTTAAAAATTAATGAAATTATTACAATTGAAATTCTATTACAATTAATACACATTTTGTATTAAAATAAAATTTAATTGTTTATATGCGGGAATTTTCCAAGTCGGTAATATTGTAAAATGTTCGGGAATTTTGTTATTCGGGAGTTTTGCAATTCGGTTATCTTATAAACTGTTCGGGAATTTTCTAATTTGGAAATTTTATTATTTGGGAATTTTCCAGTTTTGTAATTTTATTATTCTGGAGTTTTCTAATTCGTTGATATTATAAACTTTTCGGGAATTTTATTATTCGGGAGTTTTCCCTGGGTGTACAGTCTTCCCCTTTTTTTCTTAGTTTCCCCTTTTTTCTTGAAATTTAAAATTTAAAATTTTGACTATTATTCAATAATAATTAAAGCAATCATAGCACTCAAATTAATTATTTACGAATAAATAAGGTACACGCTTCAAATGCTGACCATTAAAAATAAAGACTCTTCAAAAAAACTTTGAAGATGAAACATTTTAAAGCAAGTTAAACTTTTTAAATAATTTTCATCAAAACTTATTTTTGAAAATAAAAACTTGTTTAACATTTTCCTAAGAATCTTAAGAAAATTTTTTTATTCTCTCGATACTTTCAAAATTCCTGAAAAGCTTCTTTTTTTTTAATCTTCAAGAAACTCCATTAAAAAATTGTTTTGCAGTCTAAAAGTTTTTAATTATTCTGAAATCTTTTCAAAACTTCTCAACCATAAAAATATTTTTTTAAGATTCGAATTTTTCCTAATTTTTTTAGAATCCTGCATAAGCTTCTAAACCTTCGGAACAATTTAAAAAATAATTCGAATTCTTCCTACTATTAAAAGAAAAAACTGCTGAATTAAGAAAATCGGCCTAAAATCTTCTTCGCTTCTCGACGAAATTTTAAGAAACCATTTCAAATGTTTTTAAATCTTGAAAACAAAAAATATATTCTTAAAATTAATTTTACAACAAAAAATATTTTTTAAATTTTCTTAGGAATTTTCAGAAAATGTTTTCATTCTCTTTAAATCTTTGAAATTTCTTAAATGGCTTCTACATTTTTTTCCGAATTCTTCAAAAATGAACACTTTGTTTTAAACTTACACCAACTTTAAAATTCTTTTTTTTTTAATCTCCTACATTCATTTTTGAAATTGTAAGAAATCATTTTAAATGTTTCGAATTCTTTTTCAGTCTTCTCTTAAAATTTATTTTCAGAATAGAAAATCATTTTTTATTTTCCCAGAAATCTTAAGACAATTTTTTTATTCTTTTGAAATATTTCAAAATTCTTAAAAAGTTTAAATATTTTTTCGATATATTTAAGAATCTACATTTTGTTTTACATTTTTTGAAATCTCTCGATTTTCAATTATTTTTGAATATTTTTTAAAAATTCTACACCTATTAAGTATCTTTTCAAATGATTCGAGTTTTTCCTGAAATTCAAAAAAAATCTTTCAAAATAAAAAATGTTCCGCACTCCTCTCCGAAATTTTAGGAAATCATTGGAAAAGTTTTGAAATATTTAGAAAAATATTCTCTAAGAATTATTTTTACAAAATGAAAAAATATAGGAATTTTTAGAAACTAATTTCGTTAGCTTGAAACTTTTCTAACTTTTTTTCGAAATCTTAAAAAATCTTCATTTTGTTTTAAACATATACGAACTTCAAAAAAAATTATTCTTCTATATCTATTCTTCTTTAAAAATTTAGGAAATCATTAAAAATGTTTTGATATCTTTTTCGATTTTCTCTTAAAATTTATTTTTCAAAATGAAAAATCATTTCAGATTTTTTAGGTATCTTAAGATATTTTTTTTCTTCTCTTGAAACCTATCAAAATTCTTGAAATGCTCGTTTTTCAAAATCTTTAATAATCTTCATTTTTTAAACACTTTTTGCAATCTCTAAGAGTTATAAAATCTGTTCAAAACTTCTAAACCATAAAAATATATTTTTTTATGATTGGAATTTTTCTTAAGTTTATTTTAGGCCCTTTATGAACGTACTCCAACTTGAATTTTTTTGCATCTTCTATTTTCTTTTCCGAAACCGTAGGATATTATTGGAAACGTTATGAAATCTTTTTCAATTTTCTCCTAAAATTTATTTTAAAAGTTAAAAATTTATTTAGATTTTCCCAGAAATCTCAATACAATTTTTTTATTCTCTGGAAACCTTTCAAAACTCTTAAAAAGTTTCTAATTTCTTTTTTAATCTTCAAATTTTAATTAAATTTTGAATAGTGTCAAAACTTTGACGCCTTCTAAGTGTCTTTTAAAATGATTCGGAGTTTTCCTGAGAAATATTCATGAGAAGGATGTAAAATATATCAAAAGTTTGTATTTAACCAATTTTATTTTTTCTCTGACTTTTTTATATCACTCTGGATAGATTTACAACGTTCTAAGTACATCCAGTTTTTAAAAATAAATCCTTAATGGCAGAAATCATTGAAAAATCATTAAAAATTATTTGAAAATGTAACGTGTCTTACGTTCTTTTCCGTAAGAAAACCACCCTATTTCCCCTTTTTTGAGCTCCCTATGCGCTGTGATCCCTATTTTCCAATTCGGTAATATTGTAAAATGTTCGGCAATTTTCCAATTCGTGAATTTTATTGTTCGAGAATTCTCCAATTTGGGAATAATATTATTCGGGAGTTTTCCAATTCGGTAATATTGTAAAATGTTCGGCAATTTTCCAATTCGTGAATTTCCCAGTTTGGGAATTTTATTATTCGAGAATTTTCCAATTCGGGAATTTCCCAATTTGGGAATTTTATTATTCGGGAATTATCCAATTTGGTAATTTTATTATTCGGAAGTTTTCCAATTCGGGAATTTTATTATTCCGGAATTAAATAAGCACCTACATTTAATAAATCTCCCTATATTTATATTTCCTAATATTTCTTAATAAACAATTTCAAACTCCATAATAACAAAATTTTAAAATATAAAGAGTTCAACAAATTTTTGAAATGAGTTAAATAATTTAATAAATTATAATTCCCTAATAATAAAATTCCCGGCTACAAATT
Source organism: Andricus quercusramuli (assembly GCA_932178445.1). Classification (NCBI taxonomy): domain Eukaryota; kingdom Metazoa; phylum Arthropoda; class Insecta; order Hymenoptera; family Cynipidae; genus Andricus; species Andricus quercusramuli. Next base: position 10,378 of record CAKNXH010076461.1, on the reverse strand, counting down.
GACGATTTATAAAATATCCGAACTTGAAAATTCCCGAATTTTAAGAATTAATTTTTTTATTCATAAAATTAATGAAATTATTACAGTGAAAATTATATTACAATTAATATATATTTTTTAGTCATAACAAAAATTTAATTGTTTATATTCGGAAATTTTATAATTCGGCCATTTTCTGTCGGGAATTGTTAAATTCGGTAATATTATAAACTGCCGGGGAGTTTTCCAATTCGGTAATATTGTAAAATGTTCGGGAATTTTATTTTTCGAGAATTTCCCAATTTGGGAATTTTATTATTTGGCAGTTTCCAATTCGGTAATATTATAAAATGTTCGGGAATTTTATTATTCGGGAGTTTTCCAGATCGGTAATATTGTAAAATGTTCGGGAATTTTATTATTCGGGAATTAAATAAACCTAAACTTAATAAACCTCTCTACATTTATCTTTCCTAATATTTTTAAATATAAAGAGTTTAACCAATTTTTGAAACTAAGTTAAATAATTTAATAAATTTTCATATTTAAGAGATCGTACTTAGATTACGAAAAGGATTATAGGCCCTCAATAAGGTCCCCCTCCCCTCTTTAATTTAAACAAATTATTTTTTATTCATAAACTGAATGAAATTATTACAATTAGTATACTTTTTTTATTTAAAAAAATGCAATTGTTTATATTAAGGAATTTTATAATTCGGCAATTTTCTGTCGGGAATTTTTAAATTCGGTAATATTATAAACTGCCGGGGAGTTTTCCAATTCGGTAATATTTTAAAATGTTCGTGAATTTTATTTTTCGAGAATTTTACAATTTGAGAATTTTATTATTCGAGAGTTTTCCAATTCGGTAATATTATAAAATTTTCGGGAATTTTCCAATTTGGGAATTTTATTATTCGGGAGTTTTTCAATTCGGTAATATTGTAAAATGTTTGGGAATTTTATTGTTCGGGAATTAAATAAACCTAAATTTAATAAACCTCTCTACATTTATATTTCCTAATATTTTTAAATATAAAGAGTTTTACAAATTGATGAAATTAGTTAAATAATTTAATAAATTATCATATTTAAGTGGCTGTACTTAGATTACGTAACGGATTATGGGCCCTATCTAAGGCAACCCCTCCCCTCTTTAATTTAAACAATTAATTTTTTTATTCATAAAATTAATGAAATTATTACAATTAATATACATTTTTTTATTAAAAAAATACTCAATTGTTTATATTCGGGAATTTTACATTACGGCAATTTTCTGTCCGGAATTTTAAAATTCGGTAATATTATAAACTGCCGGGAATTTTATTATTCGGGAGTTTTCCAAATCGGTAATATTATAAAATGTTCGGGAATTCTGAGAAAAAAGTGTAATAGTTGATATTTAAACTAAAAAATATGAAATTTCATTTAAAAAAATAATTTTAAAACCAAAAAGATGAATTTTCAACCAATAAAAATTTTTCAGTCGCGAAAGAAAAAAAATTACCTAAATTGTTGAACCTTTAAGCCGAAAGACGATTTTTGTATACAAATATGGAATTTTCAACAAAACAGTTGAATTTTCCACCAAAACGGATGATTTTTTAACAAAATTGTTGAATTTTCAACCATATAGTTGCATTTTCATCCAAGAAAGATGAAGTTTCTAATAAAAAGATGAATTATCAAATCAAAAAGATAAACTTTCAAAAAAATAGTTTGATTTTCGTCAAAAAAAGATTTCAGTTGACTTTTCAACACCAAAATATGAATTTTAAACTAGTAAATTTTCGACAAAATTCTTGAATTTTCACCGGAACAGTTGAATTTTCCACCAAAAAGGATGATTTTTTAACAAAATTATTGAATTTCCAACCATCATCTTATTTAAAAATGCATCTGTTTGCTTGAACATTAATTTTTTAACTCAAAATTTGGCGGTTTAATTTTTTGTTGAAAAATTCTATTTTTTAGTTGAAAATTCGTCCTTTTTGGTTTAAAATTAAACCATTATTCAAGATGAAGATTCATAATTTTAGTTCAAAATTCATCACTTTGTTTGAAACTGTAACTATTTTTTTATTATTTTTTTTATTGAAAAGGCTTTCTTTAGGTTAAAAATTAATTTTTTTAAATTGTAAATGTTACTCTTCCAGATGAATTAGTTAATTTGTTAAATTAGTTTTTTGTGGTTGAAAATGATTTTTTTTTGTTAAAAATTAATTATTTTTTAAATTGAAAATGTAACTCCAGTTTTTTTGATAGGAAATAATCTTTTTGTTTAAAATTCAGTTGTTCTAGTTACAGATTCATGATTTTAGTTGAAAATTCATCTTTTTGGTTTAAAGTGAAACTATTATTCCAGTTAAAGATGCATCATTTTAGTTGAAACTTCATCACTTTGTTTGGAAATGTACCTATTTTTTCAAATTATTATTCTTTTTTGTTTTGTTGCAAATGTAACTATTTCAATTAAATATTCCATCATTTTAGTAAAAAATTCATCACTTGGGTTAAACATTAATTTTTTTAACTGAAAATTTAACTTTTCAATTTTTGGTTGACAATTTATCGTTTTTAGTTTAAAATTCATGTATTTTGTTGAAAATTCAACTTTTTTGTTAGAAAGGAATCTTATTGGTTGAAAATCCATCTTCGTCGTAAGTTTAACTATTCCAGTTCAATATTCATCATTTTAGTTGCAAATTCATCACTTTGTTTGAAAATGCAACTATTTTTTGTTTAATTTAGTTTTTTCAACTAAACCGTTGAATTTGCAATCAGGAAGATAAATATTCAGTTGGAAAATTAATTCTTAATATAAAAAAAAAATAATAATTTTTATCGAAGTATTTCAATTTTCAAACAAGAAACATTGTTCTGTTAATAAAGACTTTTTTTTTAATTTCATCCAAAATATAGAATTTTTAAGCCTGAAAGACGATATTTTTACTGATTTCTACAAAAAATTAAATTTCCAAGCAAGTGGTTGAATTTTGAGCCAAAAAGTTTAATTTTCTACTAAAAAACACGAATTATCAACAAAACACATACATTTTTAACAAATAAGTTGAATTTTCAACGAAGGAGATTAATTTTGTACCATAAAATACGAGATCTCATCAAATTACATAAATTTTCAACCAAATAGTTGAATTTTTAAAATAAAAAGATTAATTGTTAACCAAAAATGGAATAGTTATATTTTCATTAAAAAGAAAAACATTTTCAATAAAGCAATTAAATTTTTATTTAAAAAAATGAATTCTCAACAAAAAAGAAAGATTTTTTACTAAAGTAGTTCAATTTTCAACTAACAAGATGAATTTTCCACTAAAATTATGAATCTTAAAAAAAAATGAAATAAAAAAACACGTAAAGTTTGAACCAAAGAGTTTCATTTTCAACCTAAAAATATTAATTTTCAACCCAAAGTTTAATTTTTAACCACACAGTTGCATTTCTAACTAAAAGATATGACATTTCTACAAAAGGAGATGAATTTTCGAACCGAAAGGACGAATTTTCAAAAAAAATAGAATAATTCTCTATCAGGAAAGACGAGTTTTTAACAAAATACATACATTTTTCCTTAATAATTCACTTCTTTTTGTAAATTTGTTTTTAAACAGATTATCAAATTCTAAAATAAACTTCAAATTAGTGTGTTTAATATTTCGAAGCAGTGAATAATTTCTTAATAATTTTTATCTCAATTATTTAATAAAATACAACAGTACAGATAATTATTTATTAGTTTTTCTTAAATCCTTTATAAATACTTTAATTTAAACGTTTATTGGACATTGGAAGTACTCGCATTTGCCTGGACGTTTGGGCCAGGGGAGAGGAAAACTGCAGAAAACCATTTTCCCGAAAGAGACCTTGTTTTTTCCTCCTAAAAATCGCTAGACATCCTGTTAAATATTGATTAATTAATTAATTATTTTTCTAATAATAAATTTTTCTCTTTAATCAGAAAAACATTGACTAACAAACAAATTAAATTAGGTCGGAGCCGTTTGCTGTCGGGTGGACACATCAGAAAATTCTCGGCGATTATACATAATGACTCTGGGTTGTTTATATCCTTATCGAAGATTAGGAATTGGCACAGTAATGGTACAACACGTTTTAAATTTCGTCAGTAAGGACGGAAACTTCGATTCCATTTTCTTGTAAGTCTTAATTTAATAGTTATATAATTTAACTTAGGTTTAGTTTACTAAAAAAATAATAAATTCAAGGATATTACAACTAATAGCAAAGTCCAGCAGAAATTCGATCTGTTCAAAGAAAAGTGTTGAATTTTCAACAACATTGATTCATTTTTAACCAAATAGTTGATTTTTCAACAACAAAAAATGAATTTTCAATAAAATTCATGAGTTTTTATATTAAATAACTGAATTTTCATCTCAAGAAGAGCAATTTTCAACCAAAAATGCAGTTAAATTTTTGGTTAAAAAAATTACCTCTCAACCAAAAAACAACGGATTTTGAAGGAAATATTTTTAAAAAATTTAACCAAAAAGATGAATTTTTAACCAAGAATATTATTTTTTACTCAAGAAAGAATATTAAGTTTTTACCCAAGAAAGAATATTAATTTTTTTACCAAAGTAGACCAATTTTTAACAAAATACCTTAATTTTCATCCATGTAGTTGAATTTTCAACTTGAAAAGATCAATATTAATCTAAAAGTTTAGGTAAATTTTTGGTTAAAACAAATTAGCTCTCAACCAAAAAACAACGAATTTTCAAGGAAATATTTATTTAAAATTTAACCAAAAGGATGAATTTTTAACCAAGAAGATTAATTTTTTACCAAAGTAGACCAATTTTTAACAAAATACATGAATTTTTATCCATGTAGTTGATTTTTCCACCAAAAAGATAAATTTTCTATCAAGCAATTTTCTACCAAGACGAAATTTTCTATCAAGAAAACAAATTTTTTAGAAAATACACGAATCTTCATTAAAAAAATTATTTTTTAACGAAATAGTTTATTTTTCTACCAAAAAGACGAATTTTCAAACAAAAATGGAGAATTTAAATTTTTAGTTCAAGAAATTAACTTCGAATGAAGAAAAACGAATTTTTAACCAAAGAGATAAATGTTTAACCAAGAAGATTAGTTTTTTTGCCAAAGAAAAGGATTTTTTAGAAAATACACGAATTTTCAACAACAAAAAATTAATTTTTAACGAAATAGTTTATTTTTCTACCAAAAAGATGAATTTTCAATCAAAAATTAAGAATTTAAATTTTTAGTTCAAGAAATTGAATTCGAATGAAGAAAAACGAATTTTAAACCAAAGAGATAAATGTTTAACCAAGAAGATTAGTTTTTTTGCCACGGAAAAGGAATTTTGACCAAAATGGTTGAATTTTCAACAAAAAAAAAATGAATTTTAACCAAGAAGATTAATTTTCAACCAAAGTAATAAATAAATTTGTAATTTATAATGATGAATCTTCATCCAAACAAAAAACAAAGTTTCAACCAAAAAGAATTAGTTTTAATCAAACCAAAAATACGAATTATCAATAAAATACATGAATTTTGAACCAAAAATGAAATAGATAAATTTTCTGTTTAAAAAAGTGATTTTCAACAAAAAAGTAAATTTTCAACCAAACAGATAAATTTTTAACTAAGAAAATTAATTTTCTACGGAAAAAGATGAATTTTCAACCAAGCAGATGAACTTTTAATCAAGAAGATTAATTTTCTAACAAAAAGATAAATTTTTAACCAATAAGATTAATATTCAAACAAAGTATTGTATAAATTTTAAACAAAAAAAATTAATTATTAAACCAAGAAGATTAATTTTCTACCAATAAACAAAAATTTTCAAACAGTTGAATTTTCAGCTGAATAAGATAAGTTTTCAGTTAAAAAAATTTTATTTTGAAACAAAGAATTTAATTTTCAACCAAAAAGATGAATTCTCAACAAAGAATGTAATAGTTGATATTTCAATAAATAAAGATTTTAATTTTTAATTAAAAACAGTTGAATTCAACCAAAAAAGACAAATTTTCGACAAAATAGTTTGATCCACAACCAAAATAGATTATCTTTCAACCAAAAAGTTGCATTTTCCACCAAAAAAGATTGACTTTCTTCCAAAAGAGATGAGTTTTTAAACCTGAAATACGAATTTTCCACAAAAGAGTTAAATTTCCAATCCGAAAATATGAATTTCCAACGAAACAGATTAATTTTCAATCCATTAATCGAGTTTTCTATCAAGTTGTTAAAATATAATGCAAAAAAGGCGAATTTTAAAAAGCGGACTTGCATTTTCAACTCTGAAAGATTTTTCAGTCAAGGAAGAAAAATTGAAGCAAGTTATTTAATTTACAAGAAAAAAAACGAAGTTTTCCACAAAAGAGTTGGATTTTGAATTCAAAAATGTAAATTTTTCACAAAATGTTGATTTTCAAGGAAATAGTTGGATCCGCAACAAAGGCATATTAATTTTCGACCAAAAAGTTGTACTTTTATCCAAAGAAGATAAAATTTGTAGGACAGAGTTGAATTTTCAACCCAAAAATATGAATTTGTAACAAAAAATTGATTTGCAACCAAATAGTTGTATTTTATACTAATTTTGTTGAATTTTTAAGCTAAAATATACACTTATGAATTTTCAATCAAAGCTGAATAATTTTATAGAGAAAAATTTCATTTTTAACCAAAAAAGAATTCATAGTTTTGGGTTTAAAATTCAAGTGATTCTTATAAAATTCTATTTGGTTGAAATTTGGTTTAGAAAATAAGTTAATTTTTTACTGGGCATTTTTAAAAAACACCTTAGGTAATTTGCTTATGAACACTTATGCTATTTATTTATTAATTTTTTTACCACTCTTTTGCTATATTTTGCACTTTACCATTTTTTCATTTTTTTCCAGGCATGTTCAAATAAATAATGAAGGAGCGATTGACTTCTACAAAAAATTCGGCTTCGAAATAGTTGAAACTAAAGAACATTATTACAAAAGAATTGAGCCAGCGGACGCTCACGTTTTGCAAAAAACCCTGCGACCCCAAAACTCCACAAATCACCAAGCGATTACCCAGTAAGCAGTTTGTCAAGTCATCACCCTACGTTGTTCCATTTTCCCCATTACTGTCTCTTGTCATCGATTGTACAAATTATCAATAAACTTACGTTTCTCCCAGTTTGATTTTGTAAGTATTTTTTACTCTCATTTTATTTTATGTTATATTTATATTATTATATTTTATTATTTTTATTCTCAGGATATCTGTTGGACCGGTAAATCTGGAAAAATCTGGGAATTTCAGTTAGGTTCAGGAATTTTTTTCTCCTATCGCAAAAGCTACATTTTCCCTACTTTATCTTATTTTTATTGTTTAGTCGAGAATCAGATAAGGAGCCGTACTTAATCTTGAAATGCTTTTAATATAGAATCTTTTATAAACGGAATAAAACAGTATTTCAGATACTAATTTAAAATTTTCCAATTTATTATTATTTTTTTTTAACAAAAAAAGGTTTTTTCTACTATAAAAGATGGCTTTTTAACAAAATACTTGAATTTTCAACAAAATAAATAAATATTTAACATAATAGTTGAATTTTCAACCTAAAAATATAAATTCCCAACAAAAAGGGGCATAGTTTATATTTTTATCAAAAAACAGGAAATTTAAACAAAAAAAATGTTTTTTTAGACCAAAGAGACGAATTTTCAACAAATGAAGATTTTTCGCTAAAGGAGGAAAATTTTACCTACATTGTTGAGTCTTCAAGCTAAAAGACGAATTTTTTCTACAAAAATTGAATTTACAAACAAAAAATATGACTTCAGCAAAAAATTATTTTTCCCCGAAACTGATGCATTTTTACCCAACAAACATGAAAATTTAAACCAAGAAAATGATTTTTTTACCGAAAAAGGAGAATTTTCAACTAAAAAAAATCAATCTTAAAAAAATGGAAAAGTTGCATTTTCAGTTAAAAAATTAATTAAAAAAAAGGCTTTTCCACTGAACAATGAAATTTTTAACCAAGGTTATAAGACTTTAATCAAAAAAGAAATTTTTAACAAATGTAGTTTAACTTTTACACAAGTAGTTTAATGTTCAATTTAAAAAGATTAATTTTCAACTGAAAATATAACTCAAAAAAAAAAAATGATTTCTTAACAAAGTGATTCAACCAAATCTTTCAAATAAAATAGTTGAATACTCAAGCAAAGAATAATAATGTTTAAGTTGCATTTTCATAAAAAAAAAGAAATGTCTACCAAAGCGAATGAATTCATAAATCAAAAAGATAAATTAAAAAAAAAATAGTTGAATTTTCTGTTAAAAAAGATTTAGTTGACTTTTCACGATGAAAATATGGATTTTTAACCAAGAAATAAGTTTCTACGAAAAAAATTGAATTTTCAATCCAAAAAGACGAATTTTTATAAGAAAAGGATGACTTTTTAACAAAATTGTTGAATTCTCTACCCAATAGTTGCATTTTTATCCAAAAAATATGAAATTTCTCTCAGAACAGATGAATTTTTATTTCAAAAGAAAATAAAATTTAAAAAAATAGTTGAATTTTCATCCAGAAAAGATTCCAGTTGACTTTTCAAGATCAAAGTATTAATTTTTTGACAAACAATAAGTTTCTACAGACAAAATTGAATTTTTCATAAAAAATACGAATTTTTTCAACCAAAAGGGATGAATTTTTACCGAAATAGATGAATTTTCTACCAAATAGTTGAATTTTTATCCAAGAAAGATGAAATTTGTACTAAAACAGATGAATTTTTAATAAAAAAAAGACAATACTTTTTTTTTTAAATTTGAACTTTCATCCAGAAAAGCTTTTAGTTCATTTTTTAACATTAAAATACGAATTTTAAACAAAAAACGAATTTTCTACGGAATAGTTAAATTGAAAAAAAAAAACAGTATTTTCAACCAAAAGTATGACTTTTTGATAAAATAGTTTTATTTTCAACCAAAAAGTTGTATTTTTATCCAAGAAAGAAAAAATTCTCTTAAAACAAATGAATTTTTAATTTAAAAAAAGAATATTTTAAAGAAATAGTTGAATTTTCATCCAGAAAAGATGTCAGTTCCCTTTTCAACACCAAAATATTAAATTTAACCAAAAAGTAAATTTTCTACAAAATAGTCCAATTTTCAAAAAAACAGCAGAATTTTCAACCCAAAAGTTCAATTTTCGACCAAAAACAAAAATGAATTTTTCAGCCAAAAAGACGAATTTTTCCAATCAAAAGGGATGAATTTTTAACGAAATAGTTTAATTCTCTGTCAAATAGTTGAATTTTTATCCAAGAATTATGAAATTTGTACTAAAACAGATGAATTTTTTTATTAAAAAAGGACATTTTTTTTAAAAGTTGAACTTTCATTTTAACACTAAAATATGAATTTTAAACAAAAAGCAAATTTTCTACGAAATAGTTAAATTTTCAACAAAACAGTATAATTTTCAACCAAAAGCATGACTTTAACAAAATAGTTTTATTTTCAACCAAAAAGTTGCATTTTTATCCAAGAAATATGAAATTTCTCTTAAAACAGATGAATTTTTAATTTAAAAAAAAAAC
>CAKNXH010076448.1:0-25738 GCA_932178445.1 Andricus quercusramuli | reverse complement strand
AATTCATGGAATTCAAGGAATTCATGGAATTCAAGGAATTCATGGAACTCAAGGAATTCATGGAACTCAAGGAATTCATGGAATTCAAGGAATTCATGGAATACAACGAATTCATGGAATTCAAAGTCCGTAAATTCCATGAATTCTATGAATCCCGTGAATGCCGTGAATTATATGAAGTCTGCGAATTTCGTGAATCTCATGAATTTCGTGACTTCCATGAATTCTATTAATTCAGTGCATTTCGTGAATGTGAATTCTGTGAATGTGAATGCCGTGAATCCATGAGTTCCGTGAATTCCACGAATTTCGTAAATTTCGTATATTCCATGAACTCCGTGAATACCGTGAATTCCATGAATTCCACAAATTCCGCAAATTCCGTGAATTTGGTGAATTCCATGAATTCCTTGAATTCTGTGAATTTCATGAATTCCGCGAATGCCCAGAATTCCGTGATTTCCATGAATTCTGAAATTCTGTTTCTAGCTTCAAGAAATTTAAGGAAGAAACAAACAGGATGAAAATGGAAGACTCTCGAGTGGTAAACCACTTTGATTTTTCGTGTACGCTAGATTACAAGATTACAATATTTCATAAGATTACAAGATATTACATAGTATTACACAAGATTGCATGAGATTCCACAGTAATACAAAATATTACATGAGATTGCGTAAGATTACACAAGATAACACAACATGTCACAAAATTAAATTCAAATAACGTAAATGTAAAAGGAGATATCGAAATCACTAATACATTGTAAGGTACTGTATCGTATAGGTACCAAAGTTTATAGATTCAATATTGAAATTAATTTAGAAATGTAATTGATGTTTGAAATTTTTTTATTGATTTAAAATTTTATGATTTCACTCAAAAATTAAAAATGGTTAGTTGCATATTTTCAAATATTCTTTTTCCTTGTGAAATTAAATTGTAACTAAGAAGTGAATGTCAAATCCTTTTCTGACTGCCACATGCAAAGTGAGGTTAGGTCTACTATACTTGACCACATATTCCATTGTAAGTATAATTTCCACTAGAAGTATGAAATTCCTTCGTATATAAGCACTTAGCATACATATATTGAAAGATTGTTTACCTTCATATATTCAATTATAAGCAACCGTACACCTAGCACCATATTTTTTTCGTCTCTTATGGATAGAGGGTCTAGTACTTGGCTCGGTGCTGCCACCTATGATTAGTTTTGCATCATGAACCCCATAGCAGAGACTACTCCTCAATAATTACATTTGAAAAAATTCAAATGCAGAATTGGAAGTTTGGCGAAAAACATTTGAAACATTTTTGAACTAACTGTTCCATTAATTTAAACCAAAAAACGTATCTTTTGATCATATTCATGAAAAATCTAACTTGATAAGAAAATAATTTTTTTTCAGTGAAATTTTATAATATGAAGTGTCACAGGAACTTGTAGACATACTGAACCCAAGATTTATTGCACCATTACAACAAACTGTTTTAATTTTCAAAAAAGTTCAAAATTGAGAGTTCAAAAAATTTAATTTGTTTATTTGTGATCTCATTTCTTACTATTAAAACAAAAACTACGCCTATTCAAAAAAATAGTTTACATCAAATTTGTAGATCTTTTTTTGGTGAACAAATTTTGTCTGTTCATTTTTTCATTTTATCTTGTGCCGCTTTCCGAGAATATTAATTTTCTGGAATTATATTTTTACGATCACACCAAAAACGACCCAACTCATCACAAAATTATTTTTACCAAGTTTTCAGATCTCTTTTGCATGAACAAATTTTGTCGGTTCATTTTTTTCATATCTTGTGGGTGTTTTCCAAAAATTCAAGTCAATAATTTTCATTCTTATTTCTAACGACTGAAATGAAAACAAATTTGATTAAATAATTGTTTTTGCGTATCTTGAATACTATGACCGCAACATTTTAAGATGAACAATTTTACTGTTGGTCACAAAATGCCTGGTGAAGAACTCGCCCTTCACTTTAGGTCTTATTTGCTAACAATGTCTGTCCTCGAAATTTTTCATGGCGAAATTGAAAAACACAGAGCTTCCAAATTTTTACTATACATTTATTCAGTCTTTAGTAGTAGCTCTGAATTTTTATATGCAAAAAAAAAGATCTTGTACGCGAGTTTTATTAAGCGAATGGCAACAAAATATAACAAAATATGAAAAAAGGTAGGTAAACGGCGACCATGATTCTGTCAGAGTGGCTTATTCGAAATCAAAAAACAAAATTGCATGTTAATCTACAGGTGGATGGCTATCGCCGCAACTAGGATGTTTTGAAAATTTCGAAAATTCGATTCCTGATATGCTTTTAAACATTAAGACCCAGAATTTCATGATTTTTTGCGACTATTTTTTTATGAAAAAAAAACAGTTCAATATTTTTTAAAAATCCTAGTTTCGGCAATAGCCGTACGTGTGCTGAATGTACCATTGAAATTTTAAAGCAATCGATTGAACCGTTTTAGAGAAATCATGGTCGCCAGTTTAAAAAATGTAGTTTCGAGAAAAACCCGTTTGAAAGTTCGGGTGTTATAGCTATTACGCCGCTGACTGCTAAGTCAAAACTAAGGAACCATTACATCTCATTTGAGTTTCAGACTTCCAGGACAGCAGTGCCCCTCTAAATATGTGTGCGCATATCTGCGTGTAAATAGAATCGGCCTCTGGTACAAATCCGAAGGTACACAATAGGTCTTGATTTCCGCCCCGTCGAGCGGTCGGCCATACGCTCTAAACACCTTAACTTCTTACTGCTGTAACTTTCCAATGAGTTAGAATTTTGGAAAATTACTTCACCAGTATATTCTATACATACTTTAGATTGGATTCATGTAGCAACTAAAAAATCGATTTTTTGAAACCGTCACACGGGATGACCCCCTTAAGCTGGGATAATTTCACAAATATTCCAAGGTGTCCAAAAACAGTTTCGAAAACATTTTTTTTTGCTCTACCCTACCCTTTATCTAATGTAACTTATGTACTGTAATAAAACTATTTGCAATATTAACAGAATGACGAGATTATTTATACCCATCGGTGCTGTTGTAATGTCTCTATTCTGTTCCGGAATGGGAAATCTTAATTCATCAAATGATGATGTTCATGATCTAATTAACTTTCTGCCAGTCAAAGATATCGTGATTGCCACAGTCCATGATTATCTACAAGGACAGGAAAAGCGATTGGGCACTCTCAGGAAGTAAGTCACCAAATAACAGTTTTTTTACACAACTTTCATCCACAATTAAAAACAAAAATTGTATTTACACAACAATCGTGCTATAAGGTAACGTCACAGTAATCTTGTAATTTTTGCAGTAATCGTGATTGCTTTTTATGTAATTTTAATTATTTGAAATTATATTTTACAATGAAACATGCTCAAAATAAATGGATCATATCATTAAATATCAACTTTAACAATTTTTCAAAAAATATGGCAACCCAATGATTTACTTTCTATACGAGGTCTGTCCGGAAAGTGCCCGACCTTGTGTTCTAACACTGTACCTACTGTGGTACTGTCAAAAACTAAATGGCGGAGACCTGCGAATTCTTAGTCGGCTAGAGTTAGCAGATAAGCAAATGTATAACCACGTACGCATCGCATTCCAGGATGACGGAACGCACTGAACAAAGAGTCTATATTAAATTTTTCCAAGTACTTCGCAATTCATTTTCGGAACCATTATTCTGATTCTGAAAGTGTATGGTAAGTCTACCTGTATGAGTCATACTCAAATTAAAGTGTGTATTGGCGATTTCAAAGTTATTGTACTTGACTGGAAAGTCCCCCTCACTCTCAGAGACTTGCACTGGCCAAAATTCCTCAAAATATGGAACCAAGAAGGTGTTGTGCACATTGATACGGCCAGACTAGGATGGACGGAACGAGCCCTCTGAGATCGTCAGTTAGATGCACAGATTCGAAGTACTGCCCCTGGTGTCTTATGTGAGTGTATGTGTGTGTGCTCATCACTCGGAGACGTCCACCGAACATCGAACGTGATTTCCCTCTGGTGCCTCAAGCGCAAGAAGATCGCTGACTCATTTTCGAGTCTTTTCCAAATCAGCTTCGACCCGCAAGGTATTGCTCTAGAAAAGCCCATTTATCCTTGGTACGACACCAGCTTTTCCTGACGAGACCTACAGTTTAAGGTGGGTTCTGATTCACCGAAGCACCAGTAGTAGTGCATAAAAAATTTTCATTGGTATCGGCTAAGGGATCGCACCCCAGACCTTCTGCATGGAAGTCTGACGCGTTATCGTCTGAGCCACTGTGACTTCTTTGCCAATCTTGTTTGAATTGAAAAAGTTTTTGAAATAACGTAAGATGATCTGTCCAGAATCCGGAACCCTCTTCCAAACCCATAAAGCATTGTTTAGATGCTAAGAGGGAACAACAGACCAGACATCGGTATGTGGAATTTTTTAACTAACTTAATTTGATTATCCTGAAGGCATGAAAGATGCCTACTTTACTGGTATACAGAGAGAAAATTTTGGTGAGACAAGTTTCAAATTTTTCAAGTTTTTTCTCGTGACGCCGATTCAAGAAATGGAAGTACGTCGTCATGGGGAACAATTAAAAATTCCCATAATTTTCATAATTCTCAAAAATGTTGCGAATTTTGAAAATTCATTGAAACTTCCAAAATTTTTTTGAAGATGTCAAAATCTGCAACAATTTCCTACAGGTTTGGAGACTGCAAATTGTCAGAAATTTTGGTGGACGAAGCGCAATATATCAGGCTGCTTAACTCAAACTCGTCGCTTATTGGACAATCTATCGAAAGAAAGACTCAAATTTACTTTCTTCCCTAGGGCAGAAAGTAGATGCCTTAGCGTGATGTAAGTAAAGAAGCCTGCCATTTTCAACTTTCGTTGTGCTACAAAGGCTTCGAAATTCGAAATTTCAGACTGGATGTTGTAAAAAAAGTATTTCAAAAAAGTTCTGAAGCGATTACGTGACACGCACAGAGAGGACACACTGATTGTGGTCCTGACGAAGCAGCAGTTTGCGATATCGAAAGGAGTCTTAAAAAAGTGCTCTCGAAAGTGGAAGATAGCTTGATGAAGGTTATTGCTTCCAAAGGGGAGTACTTTGAAGAGGATAGCATCGCAATTAATCAGAATCAACTCCTACTTTTGATACGCCACAAGGTTGGATACTTTCTAGAAAAACCTCGTATATGGGTTATCCTGCACGCACAAGGCACTTTCGAAAAAAGCAAATTAAAAAATATATTTTTTTTAAACGGATTTCTTCTAGCGTACATTAGATTTATTAGAAAACTATTAGATTAAAAAAATTTTAGCTCATTTTTCTTCAATTGAAGTGAAACAATTTTTGATCATACTTTAAAGACAAAACTTTATTTTTTATTAGCTTAGAGAAAAATTATTTCTCACCATAAGGGTATTTGAACATTATTACTTATTTTTCAGAAGCTATTCCATGTACTTGTGCTAAAAATAATTTTTGTCCAAGTTGTAAAAAAATTATGTTTAACCGCAGGCATTCGGTATTATTGCTTGGCTCTCGGCGTGCGAAAATCTTGCCAGCTGACGTCACAACTCAAAATACCAATTGTTTCTGCAACTTTTGCGATTAATTTTGTTGGTTCTCACATTTCTGACTAAAAAAGTTACATTCTTTGTTCATTTATCCTTACCTAGAACTACAGTCAAACCTCGTTTATCGGGATTCGGAGGGGTCTCCCACTACTGGTTTGGATTGGATTGGTTGGAAGGGAAACAATATGTCCCGATAAACGAAGTTGCAAGATCCCGATAACTGAAGATCACGATGAATGAGTGTCCCGAAAAACGAGGTTTGACTGTAAAATAAAATTATTCATTCGAGAAACTTCCTTTTCATTATTTTTCTGCAAAGTTTTTTTTCGAAAGGATTGAATTTCATATCACCCATGCCTGACAAACTAAAAGTAAGGTCACATCAATGGATGTTACGTTGAGAAAAGTTTTTATAACTTTTTTTTCCATTTGCGAAGAAAGTTCCTAATGTTGACACTCAAAACTTAGAAGTCGAGTAGTGAGATATTTTTTTCGACCCGATATCCAAGCAGGTCCCGAAAAGGTTGTTTATGTATCTACGTATCCTCAAAAATGTTTCCGAAGACACTTATATTTGCGTGCATATGTAGTATATATTGTATTGAAATAAAAATAATAATGATGAGAATTGTATTGAAGAAGTTTAATATCTTTTTACTCAAAAAATTTGTCTTCTTTTTGCAACACTGGTTGAAAGTTATCAAAATATTTCATTGTTTGTAGATTAAATACGTGAATTGTAATGTCTCCAGGGAACTTAAAATATATTGGATAGATATAATTCTACTGCTTCATCATTTTTGTATGATGAAAACAATTTATAAATAAATTTTGTGATGGCCGCTTATAATAATTTCGCACGTGAGAGACAAAGTCTTAGAATGTACTTTTTTACACAAAATAATTCTTTTTGTTACAGGCATATTGAAGATTATTCAAAGGAATATGAGCGAGCAATACGTAATTTTTAGTAGTATCTTATGACACACGTCGTTAAAAAAAAGAATATCCTTTCCAATTTCAATTTCAATGCATCAGCAAATAATATTTCCATTCAGATTACCTTGAATTTTGATTTTTTTTAAAAACAAAGCACCAATATTTCACTGGAACTTTCACATAATCTGATTGAGACCTCATGGTACATTATCAGAGTTCTTCTTCAAGGAACTTCTTGGCTTCTCTTATTATTAGAATACGACCTTGAATAGCTCATAGCTAATACCCTTTAATCTATTCATATTCATTAAATTTATTTTCTATCTCTAGAAAATCTGACCCAAACTCTTAATGCTGCAACTAAGGGAGGATCCATTAATGATGATAAGGAGATTAAGGAGAAAGCTGATGAAAGTGACATCAATGAGCCATATGAAGTGAGATCTATACTTCTATATCTATCTATCTTTCTTGAATAAGGTTACAATACTTAATAAGTAGTCGCGGATAATTTTCGGGGGATAGTTCCGAAGGAGAAACACCCAAGCTGAGACGCGACAAGCGTAGAAACCACGTGAACCTTTTTCTAGCTGCTCTTCCGAAAAACAGTTACGCCACTACACCCAGATGTAGATGCAGTTTAAAACGATTGCACGCGCAGAGCAACCGACATTGGGTCTGCAAATAGTGCCGGTCACCCTGGAATTCTGTGTGCCGAAAATAATTTGGATGGAAACTCGACGGCGGACCGGCGAATCGCTTACACAATTGAGTGGACGGATCGACCGTGGGATGACTAGAAGGACTGCTATGACGCCCGCATTATCCCTGCTTGCAAAGGCTTCATAGCATGTATGTACACTCTGTGGTGCCTGAAACATCCATAGCTTCAGCACGTGTAGGAATGGTCCTTGCTAAAGCAAGCTGACTATCTCTCGCGTACTGGATATGAACACAAAGAACTTCGCCAAACACTGCATGAACAAACCGCAGGGGAAGAGGAGAAACACAGGACTAGAAGACACTTGCATCAACTGAAGGAGAATATTGGCTGGCCAAATAGAGTGCTTTCCGTGTTCAGTGTGTAAGCTACAACATAACGTCTGGTAGGCCGTTTACGGAAAGGTCAAAGCTGCTGACAGTCAAACAGCACATTGCTGAAAACATACGGGTGTTATCTGACGCAAGGAGGAGAATACAGAAGAGTGTTGGGTCAGGGAGAAACAACAGTTTGGCTCTGACGCATCATTCCACTTCAGCGATCTCCCTGCTTCTGTCAAAAATCCGTCTAAGCCAGTCGAGATCGAAACGTTTTTGGTGAAAGGTTCACGAGGTCCTGCCATAATTAAATAGAAAACACAGAAAGTATAATCCGCTTCGACAAGCTTTGCGACAATCTCATAACATTTGAGGAGGAATGTTCATCATTCACTGCCGATGAGGTGAAGAAAGCACTAAGGTGCACGAAGAACTTTTCCGCTGCAGTACCAGATGTTACCAGGAACTTCCGGTGGAGGAAGTTTAATTCTACACACACACACACTTGGCCTATATCATCATTTCATATTGGAAGTCGTAGATACCCATTCTGCAGTGCCTGATGTTGGGAAGCACTAAACTCCTAACAATGGAAGGCGATTTGTCCAACCCAATGAATTGATAAGCTAATAACTTATCTGCAAACGCTGCACAAGATTTTTACAGCTATCCTGACCGACAGGATTGTTCCGAGAATTAGCGGTGCCTGTCAATAGCCTGGATTGAATGTCAGAAGGCTTTCGATTCAATCTCCCATAGACTTATCATTTATTCTTCAGAAAGCCTGAAGGTCTATCCACATATAGTGAGATATATACAGAGATCGACGCCCCTTCGGAAAATTAGATTCACTACCTTATCTGGAAATAATCGTGTGACAACAAATAGCGTCACCTTCCAGAAAGCCGATTTTCTGGAAGACACCATGAGCACTCCCTTGTTTTGAATCACACCTCTGCTTTTATCTCACGCACTCAACATGAAAAATTGGTACGGACTTAAGATTAGACAAGTGTGCCAAGATTTATCTGAAGCAACAACGAATTGCTAACGTTTTCAAGGACCCTGAGCTCGTTGATATGAGTGTTAGCAAACACCTTGACGCTGGAGAGACCTGTATATACCTGGGCGTGCTTGAAAGCTACATGAAGGATATAAAATTAGTACAGTCGTCCGACAGATTCGGATTCCAATTTGTCGCAAATGGAAAAGTTCCTCGTCTGAAAATGCTCAGGAATCACGAGATGATTGGCAAAGGAGCATTTCTTTGCAAAGCCGCGGAGGAGGCGGCTGAGTCCCTTGGCCTGAATCTTAACCAGAGAAGTGAGGAAAGTGCATGACTTAATATAGATGTATCACTATTTTTGCGAGCCAGAACGATGTGATTCCTACCTTAGTGCACCATAGTCGCTTCTTAGGTCAATAAGAAGCACACACTGACTACCTAGAACTAGAGATAACACTATTCAGGTATCACACTCACGCTGGAACGACGTAACTCCACAGACACAATATGGCCCTAAGAGTGCTTCACTACCATCTTTGTCGCTTTTACGGTGTTGGCTGCCACGCTGTAATGCCGAACTCTCCGAGGGAGATAGGGTCAATTGTCCAGAATAAGGAGTGCCGAATTTTCTGCAACCATAAGTATCGAAGAGCAGTCTCAATCGCACACTCCAGGCCTGAGATCGTTCTCCAGGACCTTGAGAAACGAACTATATTTGAGAATAAATTCGCGGCTCTGGCAGTCTGCCACATCACAGCCAAGGAGAAGGAAAAGGAAAAGGCTGAGAGGTTTCATGACCTTATAAGGAAGATGATTGAGAATGTACGCAGAATATTTGGCTAAAATGAGCGTCCTCGTGGACGCTGCTTTTGGCGATGCGAAGCTGTTACTGGTTTGTAACCTCAAAGCCATACCCGCGAACCAAAAACATGCGGAGGCACTTGCGACATGGATGCACAGAATCGCTCTGATTTCATCGTGCCCTGTCGCTACTCATTCATATTGACGTTAAGAAACGTGGCCATAGGTGAGATTTGATGCCGTTTTATGGGAAGACAGTGTCATTTTCATCGATGACAATGTCTCCCATTGGTACCCCGCAGTAGGTGTTTAGCCTATTTTTGTATTATATATATATATATATATATATATATATATATATATATTAATATAAGTGAATCAGGTATTCCTCACATTTTTGGCAGAATTGAAAAATTTATATATTCGTGTTCCAAAATTTTAGCCTTCTGCAGAATATAAAATCTTCGAAAGGCTCTGCAATGGAGAAATTTTACTGAAGGCGGATTTACAGAAAAAGTTAAAATGCCGATACGTCGATCATGGTATTCCTTTTCTGAAGGTTGCACCTTTGAAAGAAGAAGAAGCAGCACTAGACCCTAGAATCGTTCTATACCACGATGTAATTTACGAAGAGGAAATAGAGACTTTCAAAAGACTGTCAAAGCCCGAGGTTCGTGCAACTTTTTAAATAAAAAAGAAAATTTTCTAACAAAAAGGTAAGCTAAAACTTCCTTCTTGAGTCATACGCTGATAGACAGTTCGGTATTATACATCGATGCCCCCCATTTTCATAATAAATTATAAAGTTATGACATGTCACGAGTTTTTATATGTCAAATAATAACAAACAACGGGCAGACAGGGCATCGCAGAACTGGCACCAATGTTTAACGTCTCGCCGCTCTTCACAAAACTGACACGCGCCTCTAATGCAAAAGCGAAAATCGTGTTTTCCCCGTGATTAACATTAGGTGACACCTGATAACGTGCTTAACTCAATTATGGAAATAGTGGCGCTCAGTTCCTTTTGACCGAGCACCGTCGACGTTTTCTGAGTCCGGCACGTCATTACCACAACCGAATAAACATTTTCCGCTCATAGCCGCCCCAACAAAATCCAAGGAACGCTCAAGTTGAGGCAAGCCAGTTAAATCATTTTAAAAAGGACGAGTTTACACACTTTATAGGTCTTGAACTGCTGATTAGGAGAGGTAGAAAAATAAAGTTAAATTGGAATAAAATGATAAGTAATTATGTCTGACGATCCAGATCTTGATTTTTCCAGCTTCCACTCGACTGCGTGTGGGTGAAAACTCTTTCGTCGTTTGAGGTTGTTCCTTAACATCCTGCAATAGACCGGCTTAAAATGGGTAGAGAAATAAACAAAAAACGTGTTTTATTATCACTGACGATCTAATCCATTTACGGGGCCAGTATTTTAGTAGGTACAAATCGGCGCGAAATGCGGCACGGGTTAAAATTTCACAAAAAAATGCTGATTAACGACTAAGTTAAGATGGTTCAAGAGAATTCGACAAGACCAAGGTTGTCAATTGCTGCCTATAAGTCCATAAAAGAAGTAAAACTTCAGAAGTCAATAGGCCAGGCAAGAGTAGTCGAGCGCAGATGACTGCTGGAAAGTGCGTACGTTATAATACTTGGGCTCGCGACTTGAGGCGAGAATGCAACTCAAAACATACGTCGACTCGCGACTAGGCTCCAATATATTCAAAAGAGACAAAAATACATGTTGATTTGCGACCTCAGTATTGATAGGGTAAAAGAAATTCCAATAGGCGTCATGGGCTTAGTAAGAGTCATGCCAATAAAAAAATCCGATGTACATCAGACTACCTTTACAATATCGCTGCGACGCGGTACATCCAAAATGGTGTGTGTCGCTCAGGCAGTAAACCCACCCGTGGGAAAAATCTACTCTGTCCCGTGTTGCGTAGAGTATTTTATTCCACTCTCGATTGTGGCCACCTTTCGGCAATGAAAATCGCATTTGCAAATTTTATTTTTGCCACGCAAATTTTACTTTCGCCCCGCTTATTTCACTCTCACCGCAGTAATTTGACGTTCGCCCCATAGATTCGGTTCACTGGGAATATATGCTACTTTCGCGTCTATTTTCAGGGGTAAAAGGCGGCTGTTTCGGTCAAGTGTTCAATAAAAACTTTTGATTCTCTTGGAGCCTAGTACTATGGGGTTTTCGAGGTTGCTGATTACGAATCCAAACTAAATAAAATTCGAAATTCAAAATGAC
Source organism: Andricus quercusramuli (assembly GCA_932178445.1). Lineage (NCBI taxonomy): Eukaryota > Metazoa > Arthropoda > Insecta > Hymenoptera > Cynipidae > Andricus > Andricus quercusramuli. The sequence goes on along the minus strand of CAKNXH010076448.1, from coordinate 14,076 downwards.
AGACGAGTTTGCCGAAAAACATGATCATCTTGAAAATTTGTATGAGAGGGTTTTCGAGGTCACTGCTTACGATATGTACAAAGCCAGGGGGCAGTTTCGGGCAGTTGAATTTCCAATCTCCTGTGGGAGGACATCCCAAATCATACCGCAGCATTCGATCTCTAGCTTAAGGCTTTAGACCCATTTGATTTCAGGCTCAGACCTTCGGACTATTACTCTAACCGCCCCAACAATTCTAATCTCAGAAAGCGAAACTTGATTTTCAAGATTTCGACCACCTTTTGCGGATTTGGTCCCACCATGGATCATTAGCTAAGGGGTTAGAAAATACAAAGAGCCTGCCTTGGTACTGCGTTTAAATAAAAAAAGAAGAAATGCGCTCCTGCTTTCTGTCAATTACGTGGGGTTTCATGTATCTTATATGTTCTTTGCCAACGTTTCTCCCATTCATTGAAACCAGACTCAAAGCGAACGGAGAAAGGCGGTGTTTAATCCTGATGGGGTCCAGAAATTTCAGAGACAATTCGACGGCCTTATATTCTGCCTTCTTTGACAGCCTCCAATTGGGTTTTAAGACGATATCTCGTACTCGGAAAGTTTTAACGCGCTTATTTTCGTAAGGGTTTTAGTGGCGTGGGCTATCACACACTCTTCGCCCCGCTACTTTTGGGTAAGTACCATGCTGAGTCCGGAAAGGGTCGCGTCGGTCCTAAGGCTGAAGGGCTTTTGGTCCACGTCCTCAAACATCGGATAGGCCAGTATAAATGCCCTAGTTAGGGCTCTCTTCAAGCAGTCGGACCCCTCTTACTGTTTTTCACCACAATGCGACTTTTCCTTCGTTCTGAATAATCGCGTCAATGGTTCCGCCACCGCTCGTATTCCGATATGAGACGCCGATACCAGAAGGCCACCCATAAAGACCTACTCAGTTTCTTGACAGTTTTTGGAAGCGGGTATGAAGTTGTTGTCGAGACCTTGTCGGGACACACCTGGAAACGGTCTTTGTTACCCATAGACATAAGATATTTCTCATCTGAACAACTAAATTCACTCTCATCTGGATTCACCGTTAGACACACTTCAAGTACTGTATCCAGACAGAACCTATGCCAACCATCAAATTCCCGAAGAACGAGGAAAGTAAACTCTCGTTTTATTTTGCCCAATTTACCAGAAGCATTGAATTTCAAGCCCTGAAACGTCAGTTGTCTTTGAAAGTTATCGGTGGTGCGTACTTTTGGTCATTGCGCGACTAGGCGATTATTCGGAACCGAAAAGGGGCAAAAAAACAAACAAATAACATATTTCTAATGGTTCCGTGAATGTTCCTTGGTACTGATTTATATTTCAAAGTTTGAGACTACCGACTCAGGTTGGTTTTTAGTGATGGGTAAAGAATAACCTGTCAGAATAGTTACATAGCATGACAACTCCAGAACTATTTGATGTTTTAACACATACACAATAATAAGTATATTTTTCTTTCTGCAGTTAAAAAGTGCGAAAACAATCAATATTGACACTGGCGAGCAGCAGCTTTCTGGAGAGAGAATTAGCGAAACTGCCTGGATTACCGACTTCGGAAATAAACACGTAAAGCTTCTGGGTCTTCGAGTGGAGCATATGACAGGTTTGTCAATCGGTACAGCCGAGCCACTGCAAATCGCTTATTACGTCATTGGAGGCCATTACGTAGTACACAGAGATTTCTTCGATGTAAGTAAATTATGGGTTGATTTCGATGTATATTGAGCTGATACGTCACTGATACAATAATAAATTTTAAACTTTCCAGGACGCCCAATTAGTCGGCTTCGACGTTGGAAATCGTATCGCCACTGCTCTGTTTTATGTAAGTAAACGAATCCTTTTCAGTTCGTGCGTGCAATATAAATAAATTCGAACGCAAATTAATTAGGGTTGCTCGCACAGAATGAAAAGTATTGAAATAAGAAGTCTCAGTGAACTTGGTTTTAAGCTATAAGAACATTGTTATTGTACCCAACCGGTGAATTATTCAATAAGCCTGTTTTTTAACTTCACTTTTATATTACGACCTGAACTTTAACTGGAGATTGATTCGAATCCAAATGAGTGCAAGTGCTAATGATTTTTCAATGAACTATCATTACAGATTAGGTTAAGATTTATAGTATGTATTTTGCCAATTCCGCTGCTTGAACACTTCTGGATTCGGTACTACTGGCGCCAAAAGTGTTTCGTGCAAACCCCCACCACCAAATGGAGCACTTAGGTTCTATAGTTTATCCCAGCGAAGTAGCCCCCAACTTCTAAGATATATGGAATGGAATTTGGTTAATTTTCATCGCCTTCAACATAAAATTAGTCAAGCATGAAGCGCTTTAAATCGAAATTGCGTCAATTTAGGTCAAAATTATATTTTTTCAGTTTCAACTGCATGTAATTTAAAATAGCTTGAATCAAATCATTAATCATGTGAATTGATTACTGGCAAATACTTCTATTTTAAATGCTTATCTCTAATTAATTAATATTTAAAACTTCGAGAAGCATCAGAAACCCATACTTTCAAACAATTTCCCTGAAACGACTTAAGCATACAGTTCGTGTATTTTCCTCCACAGGTTCTTAAAGAATTGAATTTCAGAATATTGAATTCTTTATTTGAAATTAGCTATTTCGAAGAATTTCAAGATGAACTCGTGCAATCTCACATTATTGAACGTGATGCCAAGCGAAATTTAAAGTGATCATTTTACTTTCTTCAGAGACAAGTTTTATTTCTATAATAATTCTGTTTTCGTAATGATAAAAGAAGGATATGAAATATTATTTAATGTTCAGGATGCTTATTATATAAAACTCCATAAGACATATTCTCCTCAGATGAATGACGTCGAGAAAGGAGGAGCTACAGTTTTTCCATACTTAAACGTTACCATATGGCCTAAAAAAGGTAGTGCATTATTCTGGTACAATCTCAAACGAAATGGAGAAGGAAATTGGTTAACTAAACATGGAGCATGTCCAGTACTTTCTGGAACAAAATGGAGTAAGTTATATTCGAAATATTATAAATAAAGTCAGATTTAAATGGAATACATGTTATTAGTTTTTTCTCTACATTCTTTAGGAGGTATAAAAAAATATAAGCTAATTTAATAAATCAATGAAAAATTTCGACAATTTCATTTGTGCAAAGATTTATCTTGCACGTTAAATTATTGCCAGACACGCTCTGCATAATGTATGGTGAAAACGAAATTACATTCGATAACACCTGTCTCCTTAATTAATAATTATTAACAAAAATTGCATAATTCAGTTATTCTCCTTCCTTAACCCTTGTTTGACACACTGGGGTGTGAAACGCCCCACGACCATTGTTCCTTGCTTTAATAATTGTTGAATTAATTCTTAATTTGGATTTTTCGCTATATAACCTACATAATCCTCTCAAGTACGCTCTCAAGATGATATGATGAAATTTTCAAGTAAAAATATTCATTAGATTATTTTTTTGAACAATTTTTGTCTCTATGATGCAAATCACACCAGAAGTGTGTCAAGTAAGGGTTAAAGTACAGTTTTTCGTAAAATATTAATAAACTTCTCGTGCGTGATTTATAGTTGAATAAATCCGGCACTTAGCAAGAATTATTTTTTTTTAATAATGGTTTTCATAAACTCTTAAAAATCTTAGCCGTTTTTCAACATAAAAGCTCCACTTCTTCAAAGAAAAGTATTCCCTGACACGTTATACATTATATTTAGACACAATTAACCAGTATTTACCAATGTCTTAAGTAATTATTAAGATTTATTATGGAAAAGTATCATTTAATCATTTGGTTTGAATAAAACACTGCATTGTTTTCGCTTTCGTTTCGTGGAAAATTAACTAAAGATAACGCAATTATACTTTTCCGCGAAGAAAAGGTGCTTTCCGGTTGAAAAAAAAGCTAAACTGTGCATTTATTTATGGGTTTCTATAAAAAATCGAATTGTTAAAGAATATTGGTTCAATGTAACGAAAGGTAATTTACAATTTGTCTATAAATAATTTTCCGCGTCAAAAAAGTGCTTTAATCATTTTTTTTTTAATTTTTGTGTATGTATGTATTCGTTGTACTAGAAAACTGTTAGGACCAAATGATATTTGAGAAGAATTGGAATTTTATCTGAAAAGCAATTATTATTAAAAATGCTGCTATAATATATTCAAATATTCACCGCAATATCAAATTCATTTAATTACAGTTGCGACTGCATGGCTGCATGAAAAAGGTCAAGAATTACGTAGGCCCTGCACTTTATCGGAAAATGAATAAAATCATTTATATGATGAGTTGATTGGAAGAGTGGAAAATCATCGGAATGGCAGAAAGTGTACATACTTTGAGAGTAAACTTCACTATAATTTTTCTGAGATTGTTCAGGACTGATGTATTTATTTCAAAATTATAGACGAATCTTTCACGATCAGAGACTTATTCTTGTCCCAACTTCACTAAAATGCCCATGTTCCTTGCTTCGCAACGTTGGTACGGAACTGCGCATTCCTGTCCAGTAACGAGTCAAGATGCGTAGTTGGAGACACATGCACAATACGTCTCTAGGAGTTTCTCTTCGACCACGGTCTATGGTAGGCGCGTTTTGATTGCGCAGTGAATTTTCCGCTTTCACTGAGTGCGAACGCTCTCTCCCATTCGGCGTGGACACTGCAAAGGAGATGAGATTCTCGAATATTATCAAGAAGTAACTGTTATTTATTTCCATAGCTTGTTTACGAAAGTAAAACTCTTTTTTCAAATAACATAACCTGTAACGCGACCGGCACTAGCGCGCTGCACGTGTTCTCACATTTTTTCGGAAACTTTTCTAGACAAAGGTATGGCTTCAATCACGGATCCACCAGAACCTCTGTTGAGTAATAACAACATTGCTTCAATTGGCCAAAACACCAAAGTAACCTCAAATGTTTTTGAGGGCGACAAGTCCCTTGAGAGCATGGGTTTGGAGGCGACCACCCCATCATATATTTTCACCCAGCAGGCTATCATGGACGCTATCCCTCCTTAATTAACGGAAAATTAATCAAAGACAACCTAGTTATCCTCAGCAACACCCAAACGACTAAGGTTACAGATAATCGACGACTTGGCAGAAAAAATGTCGACAAAGACGCAACTAAAGTTTCCGACGTCCCTTTGCGCACAGTTTGTCCAACCTTCAAAGTTAGAACTCTCTTGGAAACGTTGGTCATCTACAGTGCCTCTACGTACGTTGAACCTTACGTCTCGTATATTAAAATATGCTGGAAATGCCTCCGATATGGACATATCACCAAAACATGTGGCGTAAAGTATCGCTGCAAACTTCGCGGTGACCTTGACGCCCCACTTCACAAATTCTAGAAAATGACCAGAATACACTGCGATTTCCGCTTTAACACGAACAACTGCCCGGACTTAGAAATTTTCTTACAATTTCCTGTTCGCTCCGCCACCTTCTCCTCCGTTGGCTCTCTTGGAAGCTTTGCAACCATCGACCTATCTGAGTCGGTTCTTCTCCCTCCCTCACGAACCTCCGAGAATACAAAAACAAACAGTCTCAAGTGACTGAATTCGTTACTCGTCACAACAACTCAGCTCCCAACCTTTACTTTTTATCCCTGTATGCCACAAGGATGCTGAGCTCCCTCTCCAATAACTTTGTTCTATACCACTTAACAAAGGAATACCCACTCTTTCCTCTGATCTCCCAGACTCAAAAAACAATAAAAATTGAAATCCTCCACCAAAATCTTCTTCTACTTCAACTCTTTTCTCCCTCACATTCCACCACCTCACCACTTCGCCCCTGAACTCCTCCGAATAACATAGTCCTGTTATCATATTCGAACTTACTTGAAATTATTGGCAACCTGCTTGGTATGCACACTAATGATATAAGCTGACAGGGCTGCCATTCATCGTCGTGTTTAGCAATTGAAATTAGAAGAGCTGTAACGTTTTCAATGAATGTCGATGTATCGGAGTAGCGATACTTTTGGCGGGTATCGGTTCTTATTGATACTACACGTGCAGGAGAGAGAGAGAGAGAGAGAGAGAGAGAGAGAGAGAGAGAGAAAAAATGACGTCTCCGACCTCCGATTGACTCCCTTTCCATCTTTAATGAAAGTGTCGGTAGGGTGGCTGCTGTAGTATCGATACTACTTCCAAAACGATTCTTTTTGTCAGTATCACCCATGCCTGCTTTCAATCCGTGCATGCAATCTGAATTAATTATAACTTGGATGAATTCGGGTTGCGTGCACAGCTTGAAAAGTATTGAAATCTAGAGTTTCATTGACCTTGCTGTGAATGTACAAGAAGACCATCATTGTACGTAACCGGTGAATTATTCAATGAACCTGTTTTGTAACTTCTCTTTTATATCAGGACCTAAAATTTTACTAAAGATTCAATCTAATTGAAGTAACTTGATATAAGATGCCTAACATTCCATGATAATAACTTGGCAATTATAAGTACAGTGAAGTCTCTCGTATTACCGTTTCCTTGACACGTAAAGATTCATTATTTCAAGGCTGGAGCTGCCTCCACTTCTATCGCGTGTCTCTGTTATTTTTATCAAGCGACGTCATTGGCTGCTCTGGCCTTGCATCGATGCGCCCCCTGTAAGAAACCTTTTCAACTATTATGTACCGAAAAAGCGCAGGTCGATTTTAAATCTAGAAATACTATCAACAATAATATACAGATAAATACATCCGATATTCCTAGCACTGCTGGCCCACGCAGTTTTCAGCTCAAGGGGCGAGAGACAGTTGCGACTTTTGCAGAAAAAATACCAGCAGCGTATGGGCTAAGACATAGTTTCTCACGTGCAGAGATTGCGCCATGTTATGCATTCCAATTGGAAACGTTGCAAACGGCCCCGATTTGCACAGTTGAAAATGTAGTGATGCGTTGGCCAGTGTTTCTGTTAACGTATGACATGAATAATATGAAATTTTCCGGAAATAGTACAAGTTTCCAACTAAAAATCAATATAGTTGTATGAAAAAGCGACGAAAATATTTCGCGGCAATGCTAGGCTAGGTGAAAATGTCAGCCGTCAGGAAGGTAAACATATACCAGGTGTAGAAGTATGAAACCAGAATTTCCCTATAGATGGTACTTGCCATCAGTTTAGGCACCGTAAGACCGCTTCTGCAGCGCCATTAGGTCCCTCTAACAGCTGACGAAGATTTTCAACAGACAACAACCCAAGTTCCATATACCAGCATTTTGAATTTGCATCAACGGAACTTAGAAATTTTATCACGTACTGCGACAATTTTTTTAATCACAAGTTTTTTGGACTTTCGTGTAAGGTTTTTCTTTTTAGGTGTTTCAGACTATTTCAAAATGATTAGGAATTACATCAAATGTAAATTTTTCGGAACATTTACAATTTATCATACAGAAGGAGCTTTGTATTTTTTTTCAAGGAATTGTCTGCGTGTACCGAAATTTCGGTACAAATATGGGTATGTCTACACAAAAATCCAGCTATTCGTACCGAAATTTTGGTCGTTTTGGAATGATGAACCCTAGTATATCCGATGGCCGGTCCATATTTGGGTCGAGGTTTCACCGAGCGTCGGGTGCATCATGATAACTTGTACAACCCAATGTTATGCCGATGGTCGTGCTATCTATTGCGCAGAGTCGGGCCAACCGTAGTGTTATGGTTATTTTGAGCCAATTTGCGAAAACCTAAACAACCGTCGACCCAACCTCGGGCGAGAGTTTGACTGACGGTCGGAAAAAGTGAGGTTACTTTCATTGGATAATATGACACCGATGGTCGGGCCAACCATCACCCAGAGTCGGGCCGGCCATATTGTTATGGTTATTTTGAGCCAATTTGCCAAAGCCTAAACGACCGTCGACCCCACCTTGCGCCAGTGTTGGACCAGCGGTCGGCAAAAGTGAGGTTACTTGCAGTGGATAATATTACACCGATGGTCGGGTCAACCAGACCTTATAGTTATGGTTATTTTGAACCAATTTGACAAGGCCTAAACTGCCGTCGACAGTTGGGCCAAATTTGGTCAGCAAAATTGTTTGCCAAAGCCGGCCCGACTTTAGGCCGACCGTGAATTCTGGCTGCCAACCCCAATTGGCACCTGGGAGAATCCGTGAAACCTTACCTACAATACGTCGCAGTTATGATTGTAAATCTTCGTACACTCAAAATAATGGAAAGGATCAATTTCAGCTGACCTTCGAGAAATTTGACAAGTGTAGAAAACAAAACAAAAGAATATTCGGACAGTAACCAACATCACTATAAAAAAAATTCACTTAATAGGACGTTTCGCACCATTTCGATAAGGGGCTATTCAACGCTCACTTTTCTGGGGGCTCTACAGGCTTATGACATGGTGGTTTCGAATAAATTACCTGACATCACTCACAGGGTTACACACGTATTTACGCAGGAATTCAACATTCGCAGGACGACCAGAAAAAATATGACCGAAAGAATTTTGAGACAGACATGAACCGTATGATTTTTATATCTTTAAATATTATTCATTTGTAAATTACGTCGATTGGAAAAGCATATATTAAATGATCAAAATGGTTGAAAAAGATGAAACTTCAATTTCAGAATATTCGAAGATTTTCGTTCTATCCCTTACAGCAATAGGATATACTGGGACATCCCATTTAATCCCATTTATCTCCCAGGTTATCCCAGAAATATCCCAGGAAGAAACCGACGGATATCCCGCGAGGCGGAAATTGGGATATCCCAGACATATCACCAGGATATCCCTAGGACGTTTATGGAATATTCAAATGTCCTAAGTAGGTTATATAAAAATATGTTATATCCAACTGGGGTCATTTGAATATCCCAGAAACATCCCAGGGATATCTTGGATATCAAATGGGATATCCCGGTATATCCTATTGCTGTGAGGGATAGAACGAAAAGCTTCGAATGCAGATCTCAGAAAGATTTTAACAGAGAATCCTACACATATTATGTTATCAAACATTTTTGCTTTCTAATTCGACATGGAATGGCTTTACGATTTGGGAAAGCTTTTCTATGAACTAACTCTAATGCACGGCGGTGTGCTAATTTATTTTCTCTCAGTTCTTAAAATTTCAAGACGATAATTCATTGAATATCATTTGCCCTTAAAACTGCAAATAAAAACCTGAAATCAGAGTAGTTATTTTTAAACAGAATTTTTCAGTATTGGCAATGCCATATTCGTAATCAGCCGATCATAAAACATCGATACATGAGGACACAAAGATAAAAATAATGAACTTCCTGCTCTGAAAGAATTCCCAATCTCGACCAAAGTCGTGAGTTTGATAATTTGTTTTAACTGCTGTGTCGAAATTATGTGCTTCGTTAAGATAAAATTGAGCATGCAGTACAAAACATATTGTGACAACTCTACCTTTGCTCCTGTTTCAAAGAAACTAGAGTGCTTTCAGAGAAAAAAAATTCAAAATAAGAAAGGTACGTGATCTTATATATCCAAATTATATATATATATATATAAATTATCGACATGCGCATACTCTCTAATTAATACGAGCTGTTTTTTCATTCTCATCCTGATGAGAAGGTATTAGTTTTATGTGAAATTTGACTTCGTCAGTTTTAATGAAATCTCCACGTTTAGAAGCCCCCTGAATCAAAAACTACGAGTTTTGCGAAGGTATCTTTCTGTCTTTCTGTAGGTACGATAACTTTCGTGAGACTGATCTGATTGGGTTGAGGTTTGGCATTCGTTTTTAAAGCATAAAAAGGAAGAACACGTTCGGTAACCAGCCATTTCTTGCCAATGGTTCTTGTTTTATTCATCAAAAATGTTTTTGAAAAAATCCATTTTTCACCAAAACTCTACAAGATATAATAAAATATTGTGGAGACAAATTGTTCATAACAAAAAGATGAACAAATTATGTGAGAAACATTTTTTGATACATTACATATTTTTTGTGTTAATCGTGAAACTATGCAACATTCGAAAAAAATGTCAAGTAGCTAAATGGTTCACATCAACAAGATGAAGAAGAATAATTATAAATCGTGTGAAAAAAGTAAAAAAACGGTGAATAATTTAAGGAGAGAAAGTAAAATAAAGCAGAACGTTCGCAAATCCAAATTACGCACACATAAGTTTATATTTGTCAACAGCCCAGTTCACGAATATTACTGATAACATTAGGTAATACGATTAACGAAAAGTGTGTCAAAAGAAATAGCAGTCATATAATATATTATGTATACTTTTGTATATTGTACAATTCAATGCCCAATAATATGTGAATAACCTTTTCGTATGGAAAAAATGATACCACAGAATGAGTGTAATTAGGCATTTTTGTGTGAAAATTTAAAAAAATCTATTCAAACTTTTCCACATTCTCATCAGAGAAGGTATTATATTTGTGTGAAATGTACCCCTCACCCTGGGCACCAATGTTTGTATTCAGCAACAACATATCCCGGGGAAGCCTATGAGGCAGAGCATCTTTATTTAAAATCATTACAACACCTTAATTAACATCAAGTACGATACAAATCAAATTACTTACACACTGGTTGTGAGCTTAAGCCTAAGAGAGATCTCTCTTACCTCTTCCGCAACGTTACAAAACTCGAAAGCATACCAAACATGACTGGTACATCAGAGGCAACATCTTGCCACTCTCGAGGAGTCAGTGCTCGTCACACTCAAACACTCAACAATCAACAGATCATCACCCGCTCAACCACAAGGCACATCATCAGGTCCACAATTAAGGATCGCCACTATCTCCACCACAAGGGAACATCATCAGGTCCACAATTAAGGTAGTCACTATCACCGCCACAAGGGCACATCATCAGGTCTACAATCAAGGTAGTCACTATCACCTACAGAGGCTCACCCCTGTCACACGCACCCCAGCCAGTCGCAATCTCCACCCGTCTCACATTTGCAGGCCTTGAATCACCGTTCGACACTGACTCGATGGGGTCTCTCTCCCCCTCTCTAGCAACCCTATTCCATTGCTTAAGGGAGACCCACACATGCAACCCTTCCTTCTAGGCACCAAACTCAACTTGCCATCCAGGATGCATCGAAGGTGCAAAGATCAAACTCCACGATCCCACACACAACACGTGCGAGCGTAAAGGACGCAAACAAAAGTGAACTTTTATAATAACAATTGTCACTGAAACTTGAAGACATACTGACCCCAAGATTTGCTGCACCATTACAACAAACTCTTTTAACTTTCAAAAAGGTTCAAAATTGGGACAAATTTGTCGATCTTTTTTTGGTGACAAAATTTTGTCTATTCATTTTTTTCTTTTTATCTTATGCTGCTTTCCCGAGAATTTTAATATTCAGCAATGATATTTTTACGATCAAACAAAAAAATTACGCGTCTTATCAAAACATTATTTTTACCAAGTTTTCAGATCTCTTTTTGGTGAACAAATTTTGTCGGTTCATTTTTTCCATATCTTGCGCTGGTTTTCCAAAAATTTGAGTAATTAATTTTTATTGTTGCTTCTATCCACTGAAATAGAAACTAAGCTTTCTATAAATAATAGTTAAAAACAAATCTATAGATCCTTTTTGGATGAACGAATTTAATAAAATAATTGTTTTTGCGTACCTTGCATACTGTGACCGCAACATTTTAAGATTAACAATTTTGCTGCTGGTCACAAAATGGCTGGTTAACGAACTCGTCCCTTTATTTAGGTCTTAGAAATGTGTGCTAACAATGTCCGTACTACTGCCAATGTAAACAGAGAGACAACCTTCTAAAAATCATTTTGTCTGATTCAGGGGGTCTCAAAACGTGAGGATTTTATGCAAACCGAAGAACTTAAATTTTACGTGAAACTACCTTCTCATTAGGATGAGAATGTAAAAATAAAAAAGAATATGTTTTAAACTGAGATAATTTCACAAATATTCCAACGTGTCCGAAAATAATTTTGAAAAAGTTTCTTTTGCTTTACCCTACCTGCTATCTTATGTGCCTTATGTGATGTAATAAAACTTTTTCCAATATCAACAGAATGACAAGATTATTTATACCCATCGGCGCTGTTGTAATGTCTCTATTCTGTTCCGGAATGGCCAATCTTAATTCATCAAATGATGATGTTCAGGATCTAATTAACTTTCTGCCAGTCAAAGATATCGTGATTGCCACACTCCATGATTATCTTCAAGGGCAGGAAAAGCGATTGGGCACTCTCAGGAAGTAAGTCACCAAATAACAATTTTTTTAAACAACTTTCATTCACTATTCAAAACAAAAATTTTATTTACACAACAATCGTGCTATAAGGTAACGTCACAGTAATCTTGTAATTGTCCCAGTAATCTTGACGCCCATTTTATTGCTTTCTATGTAATTTGAATTATTTGAAATTACAATTTACAATGAAACATGCTCAAAATAAATGGATCATATCATTAAATATCAACTTTAAAAATTTTTCAAACAATATGGCAACCTAATGATTTACTTTCTATACAAGGTCTGTCCGGAAAGTGCCCAACCTAGTGTTCTTACACTGTACGTACTGTGGTAATGTCAAAAACTAAGTGGCGTAGACCTGCGAATTCTTATTCGGCTAGTGTGAGCAGATAAGCAAATGTATAACCACTTACGCATCGCATGCCAGGATGACGGAACGCGCTGAACAAAGAGTCTATATTAAATTTTTCCAAACACTTCGCAATTCATTTTCGGAACCATTATTCTGACTCTTAAAGTGTATGGTGAGTCTACCTCTATGAGTGATACTCAAATTAAAGAGTGTATTGGCGATGTCGAAGTTACTGTACTTGAGTGGAAGGACACCCTCGCTCTAAGAGACTCGCACTGGCCAAAATTCCGCAAAATATGGAACCAAGAAGGTGTTGTTTACATTTAATACACTTTGAAAGCTCATGCGGCACGTATACTTTCATTCAAAATAAGCCTGCTAAATGTTCGACTTTCAATCAGGCATTTCCAATTTTGATGACTGATCAATTGAATAGCTGAGGGGTATTAGAAGTGAACAAGCCTTAGAAAGGTATGAAACAAAAAATTTGCTGCAAAAAAATAATGCTCAAAGTGATAGTGGATGATTTCCACCGGAAATGGCGCTTAAGCACTGTAATATCTGCACCGAAATCCGCCAGTAAATTTTGAAATATTTCCGCATTTATTTTTTGTAGGAACTTGGGATGTACATTTTACATTTTGATAGTTCAGAAATAATTGTCCCGATTCAAGCTTTTTTCGATGCAGAGCTGCATACTTCCTGTTTCGGCAACCTTTAACTCAATCGTATAAGAACGTACAATTTTGGTCTTAGTAACAGGGATCTCAACCATAAGAAGGCTATCTCTATTTTGAATATCGAACCGAATACTCATAAATAAAATAATTTTATTATTTATTATCTCATATATTTCTTTATTTAGTAATACTTATCTTTGTTGCTAAATGTATATCATCCGGTGCTTCTTTTAAAAAACTTCTGAATTTTGTTCGCTGTTAGAATTGTTTGTTTTTTGCTCCTAAACACATCTCATTCTCTTTCTAAAAAGTGACCAATTCAGAATAAGAATGAATTTTGAGGTTATCTTTGGTATGAGGGTAATAATTACTGTACAAAGTTCAGAGCTGCCTTAACCAATTCTGGCGGTGTGCCATGTAGATCGTTTTTTCGTTACTATTTGAATCCATTTAAATTTGTTTAGAGTAGAGCACTAAACTTCTGCCACACTAAACTAGGTGATAGGAATGGGCGATCTCAATTCTTCTTCTTCAGCACTGCAAGAGAGCTTTCAGTTAGCCTACAGGGTTTGGATAAAAAGTATCCGGAAAAGTTTCGGAAAAATAGATTTATTTCAGATATTGCTACAAAACCTTAAATTTCTTCAAAGTAAACATCTTAAAAGTCCTTATGGGTAAGTGTGCAAGCTTCTTTGACTGCACTCAGGGACCATGGCCGGGACTTTGAGGGGGTTGGGGAATCGTCGCGACGCCGTTTTGGGTC
>CAKNXH010076446.1:0-25771 GCA_932178445.1 Andricus quercusramuli | reverse complement strand
AATTCATGGAATTCAAGGAATTCATGGAATTCAAGGAATTCATGGAACTCAAGGAATTCATGGAACTCAAGGAATTCATGGAATTCAAGGAATTCATGGAATACAACGAATTCATGGAATTCAAAGTCCGTAAATTCCATGAATTCTATGAATCCCGTGAATGCCGTGAATTATATGAAGTCTGCGAATTTCGTGAATCTCATGAATTTCGTGACTTCCATGAATTCTATTAATTCAGTGCATTTCGTGAATGTGAATTCTGTGAATGTGAATGCCGTGAATCCATGAGTTCCGTGAATTCCACGAATTTCGTAAATTTCGTATATTCCATGAACTCCGTGAATACCGTGAATTCCATGAATTCCACAAATTCCGCAAATTCCGTGAATTTGGTGAATTCCATGAATTCCTTGAATTCTGTGAATTTCATGAATTCCGCGAATGCCCAGAATTCCGTGATTTCCATGAATTCTGAAATTCTGTTTCTAGCTTCAAGAAATTTAAGGAAGAAACAAACAGGATGAAAATGGAAGACTCTCGAGTGGTAAACCACTTTGATTTTTCGTGTACGCTAGATTACAAGATTACAATATTTCATAAGATTACAAGATATTACATAGTATTACACAAGATTGCATGAGATTCCACAGTAATACAAAATATTACATGAGATTGCGTAAGATTACACAAGATAACACAACATGTCACAAAATTAAATTCAAATAACGTAAATGTAAAAGGAGATATCGAAATCACTAATACATTGTAAGGTACTGTATCGTATAGGTACCAAAGTTTATAGATTCAACATTGAAATTAATTTAGAAATGTAATTGATGTTTGAAATTTTTTTATTGATTTAAAATTTTATGATTTCACTCAAAAATTAAAAATGGTTAGTTGCATATTTTCAAATATTCTTTTTCCTTGTGAAATTAAATTGTAACTAAGAAGTGAATGTCAAATCCTTTTCTGACTGCCACATGCAAAGTGAGGTTAGGTCTACTATACTTGACCACATATTCCATTGTAAGTATAATTTCCACTAGAAGTATGAAATTCCTTCGTATATAAGCACTTAGCATACATATATTGAAAGATTGTTTACCTTCATATATTCAATTATAAGCAACCGTACACCTAGCACCATATTTTTTTCGTCTCTTATGGATAGAGGGTCTAGTACTTGGCTCGGTGCTGCCACCTATGATTAGTTTTGCATCATGAACCCCATAGCAGAGACTACTCCTCAATAATTACATTTGAAAAAATTCAAATGCAGAATTGGAAGTTTGGCGAAAAACATTTGAAACATTTTTGAACTAACTGTTCCATTAATTTAAACCAAAAAACGTATCTTTTGATCATATTCATGAAAAATCTAACTTGATAAGAAAATAATTTTTTTTAAGTGAAATTTTATAATATGAAGTGTCACAGGAACTTGTAGACATACTGAACCCAAGATTTATTGCACCATTACAACAAACTGTTTTAATTTTCAAAAAAGTTCAAAATTGAGAGTTCAAAAAATTTAATTTGTTTATTTGTGATCTCATTTCTTACTATTAAAACAAAAACTACGCCTATTCAAGAAAATAGTTTACATCAAATTTGTAGATCTTTTTTTGGTGAACAAATTTTGTCTGTTCATTTTTTCATTTTATCTTGTGCCGCTTTCCGAGAATATTAATTTTCTGGAATTATATTTTTACGATCACACCAAAAACGACCCAACTCATCACAAAATTATTTTTACCAAGTTTTCAGATCTCTTTTGCATGAGCAAATTTTGTCGGTTCATTTTTTTCATATCTTGTGGGTGTTTTCCAAAAATTCAAGTCAATAATTTTCATTCTTATTTCTAACGACTGAAATGAAAACAAATTTGATTAAATAATTGTTTTTGCGTATCTTGAATACTATGACCGCAACATTTTAAGATGAACAATTTTACTGTTGGTCACAAAATGCCTGGTGAAGAACTCGCCCTTCACTTTAGGTCTTATTTGCTAACAATTTCTGTCCTCGAAATTTTTCATGGCGAAATTGAAAAACACAGAGCTTCCAAATTTTTACTATACATTTATTCAGTCTTTAGTAGTAACTCTGAATTTTTATATGCAAAAAAAAAGATCTTGTACGCGAGTTTTATTGAGCGAATGGCAACAAAATATAACAAAATATGAAAAAAGGTAGGTAAACGGCGACCATGATTCTGTCAGAGTGGCTTATTCGAAATCAAAAAACAAAATTGCATGTTAATCTACAGGTGGATGGCTATCGCCGCAACTAGGATGTTTTGAAAATTTCGAAAATTCAATTCCTGATATGCTTTTAAACATTAAGACCCAGAATTTCATGATTTTTTGCGACTATTTTTTTATGAAAAAAAACAGTTCAATATTTTTTAAAAATCCTAGTTTCGGCAATAGCCGTACGTGTGCTGAATGTACCATTAAAATTTTAAAGCAATCGATTGAACCGTTTTAGAGAAATCATGGTCGCCAGTTTAAAAAATGTAGTTTCGAGAAAAACGCGTTTGAAAGTTCGGGTGTTATAGCTATTACGCCGCTGACTGTTAAGTCAAAACTAAGGAACCATTACATCTCATTTGAGTTTCAGACTTCCAGGACAGCAGTGCCCCTCTAAATATGTGTGCGTATATCTGCGTGTAAATAGAATCGGCCTCTGGTACAAATCCGAAGGTACACAATAGGTCTTGATTTCCGCCCCGTCGAGCGGTCGGCCATACGCTCTAAACACCTTAACTTCTTACTGCTGTAACTTTCCAATGATTTGGAATTTTGGAAAATTACTTCACCAGTATATTCCATACATACTCTAGATTGGATTCATGTAACAACTAAAAAATCGATTTTTTGAAACCGTCACACGGGATGACCCCCTTAAGCTGGGATAATTTCACAAATATTCCAAGGTGTCCAAAAACAGTTTCGAAAACATTTTTTTTTGCTCTACCCTACCCTTTATCTAATGTAACTTATGTACTGTAATAAAACTATTTGCAATATTAACAGAATGACGAGATTATTTATACCCATCGGTGCTGTTGTAATGTCTCTATTCTGTTCCGGAATGGGAAATCTTAATTCATCAAATGATGATGTTCATGATCTAATTAACTTTCTGCCAGTCAAAGATATCGTGATTGCCACAGTCCATGATTATCTACAAGGACAGGAAAAGCGATTGGGCACTCTCAGGAAGTAAGTCACCAAATAACAGTTTTTTTACACAACTTTCATCCACAATTGAAAACAAAAATTGTATTTACACAACAATCGTGCTATAAGGTAACGTCACAGTAATCTTGTAATTTTTGCAGTAATCGTGATTGCTTTTTATGTAATTTTAATTATTTGAAATTATATTTTACAATGAAACATGCTCAAAATAAATGGATCATATCATTAAATATCAACTTTAACAATTTTTCAAAAAATATGGCAACCCAATGATTTACTTTCTATACGAGGTCTGTCCGGAAAGTGCCCGACCTTGTGTTCTAACACTGTACCTACTGTGGTACTGTCAAAAACTAAATGGCGGAGACCTGCGAATTCTTAGTCGGCTAGAGTTAGCAGATAAGCAAATGTATAACCACGTACGCATCGCATTCCAGGATGACGGAACGCACTGAACAAAGAGTCTATATTAAATTTTTCCAAGTACTTCGCAATTCATTTTCGGAACCATTATTCTGATTCTGAAAGTGTATGGTAAGTCTACCTGTATGAGTCATACTCAAATTAAAGTGTGTATTGGCGATTTCAAAGTTATTGTACTTGACTGGAAAGTCCCCCTCACTCTCAGAGACTTGCACTGGCCAAAATTCCTCAAAATATGGAACCAAGAAGGTGTTGTGCACATTGATACGGCCAGACTAGGATGGACGGAACGAGCCCTCTGAGATCGTCAGTTAGATGCACAGATTCGAAGTACTGCCCCTGGTGTCTTATGTGAGTGTATGTGTGTGTGCTCATCACTCGGAGACGTCCACCGAACATCGAACGTGATTTCCCTCTGGTGCCTCAAGCGCAAGAAGATCGCTGACTCATTTTCGAGTCTTTTCCAAATCAGCTTCGACCCGCAAGGTATTGCTCTAGAAAAGCCCATTTATCCTTGGTACGACACCAGCTTTTCCTGACGAGACCTACAGTTTAAGGTGGGTTCTGATTCACCGAAGCACCAGTAGTAGTGCATAAAAAATTTTCATTGGTATCGGCTAAGGGATCGCACCCCAGACCTTCTGCATGGAAGTCTGACGCGTTATCGTCTGAGCCACTGTGACTTCTTTGCCAATCTTGTTTGAATTGAAAAAGTTTTTGAAATAACGTAAGATGATCTGTCCAGAATCCGGAACCCTCTTCCAAACCCATAAAGCATTGTTTAGATGCTAAGAGGGAACAACAGACCAGACATCGGTATGTGGAATTTTTTAACTAACTTAATTTGATTATCCTGAAGGCATGAAAGATGCCTACTTTACTGGTATACAGAGAGAAAATTTTGGTGAGACAAGTTTCAAATTTTTCAAGTTTTTTCTCGTGACGCCGATTCAAGAAATGGAAGTACGTCGTCATGGGGAACAATTAAAAATTCCCATAATTTTCATAATTCTCAAAAATGTTGCGAATTTTGAAAATTCATTGAAACTTCCAAAATTTTTTTGAAGATGTCAAAATCTGCAACAATTTCCTACAGGTTTGGAGACTGCAAATTGTCAGAAATTTTGGTGGACGAAGCGCAATATATCAGGCTGCTTAACTCAAACTCGTCGCTTATTGGACAATCTATCGAAAGAAAGACTCAAATTTACTTTCTTCCCTAGGGCAGAAAGTAGATGCCTTAGCGTGATGTAAGTAAAGAAGCCTGCCATTTTCAACTTTCGTTGTGCTACAAAGGCTTCGAAATTCGAAATTTCAGACTGGATGTTGTAAAAAAAGTATTTCAAAAAAGTTCTGAAGCGATTACGTGACACGCACAGAGAGGACACACTGATTGTGGTCCTGACGAAGCAGCAGTTTGCGATATCGAAAGGAGTCTTAAAAAAGTGCTCTCGAAAGTGGAAGATAGCTTGATGAAGGTTATTGCTTCCAAAGGGGAGTACTTTGAAGAGGATAGCATCGCAATTAATCAGAATCAACTCCTACTTTTGATACGCCACAAGGTTGGATACTTTCTAGAAAAACCTCGTATATGGGTTATCCTGCACGCACAAGGCACTTTCGAAAAAAGCAAATTAAAAAATATATTTTTTTTAAACGGATTTCTTCTAGCGTACATTAGATTTATTAGAAAACTATTAGATTAAAAAAATTTTAGCTCATTTTTCTTCAATTGAAGTGAAACAATTTTTGATCATACTTTAAAGACAAAACTTTATTTTTTATTAGCTTAGAGAAAAATTATTTCTCACCATAAGGGTATTTGAACATTATTACTTATTTTTCAGAAGCTATTCCATGTACTTGTGCTAAAAATAATTTTTGTCCAAGTTGTAAAAAAATTATGTTTAACCGCAGGCATTCGGTATTATTGCTTGGCTCTCGGCGTGCGAAAATCTTGCCAGCTGACGTCACAACTCAAAATACCAATTGTTTCTGCAACTTTTGCGATTAATTTTGTTGGTTCTCACATTTCTGACTAAAAAAGTTACATTCTTTGTTCATTTATCCTTACCTAGAACTACAGTCAAACCTCGTTTATCGGGATTCGGAGGGGTCTCCCACTACTGGTTTGGATTGGATTGGTTGGAAGGGAAACAATATGTCCCGATAAACGAAGTTGCAAGATCCCGATAACTGAAGATCACGATGAATGAGTGTCCCGAAAAACGAGGTTTGACTGTAAAATAAAATTATTCATTCGAGAAACTTCCTTTTCATTATTTTTCTGCAAAGTTTTTTTTCGAAAGGATTGAATTTCATATCACCCATGCCTGACAAACTAAAAGTAAGGTCACATCAATGGATGTTACGTTGAGAAAAGTTTTTATAACTTTTTTTTCCATTTGCGAAGAAAGTTCCTAATGTTGACACTCAAAACTTAGAAGTCGAGTAGTGAGATATTTTTTTCGACCCGATATCCAAGCAGGTCCCGAAAAGGTTGTTTATGTATCTACGTATCCTCAAAAATGTTTCCGAAGACACTTATATTTGCGTGCATATGTAGTATATATTGTATTGAAATAAAAATAATAATGATGAGAATTGTATTGAAGAAGTTTAATATCTTTTTACTCAAAAAATTTGTCTTCTTTTTGCAACACTGGTTGAAAGTTATCAAAATATTTCATTGTTTGTAGATTAAATACGTGAATTGTAATGTCTCCAGGGAACTTAAAATATATTGGATAGATATAATTCTACTGCTTCATCATTTTTGTATGATGAAAACAATTTATAAATAAATTTTGTGATGGCCGCTTATAATAATTTCGCACGTGAGAGACAAAGTCTTAGAATGTACTTTTTTACACAAAATAATTCTTTTTGTTACAGGCATATTGAAGATTATTCAAAGGAATATGAGCGAGCAATACGTAATTTTTAGTAGTATCTTATGACACACGTCGTTAAAAAAAAGAATATCCTTTCCAATTTCAATTTCAATGCATCAGCAAATAATATTTCCATTCAGATTACCTTGAATTTTGATTTTTTTTAAAAACAAAGCACCAATATTTCACTGGAACTTTCACATAATCTGATTGAGACCTCATGGTACATTATCAGAGTTCTTCTTCAAGGAACTTCTTGGCTTCTCTTATTATTAGAATACGACCTTGAATAGCTCATAGCTAATACCCTTTAATCTATTCATATTCATTAAATTTATTTTCTATCTCTAGAAAATCTGACCCAAACTCTTAATGCTGCAACTAAGGGAGGATCCATTAATGATGATAAGGAGATTAAGGAGAAAGCTGATGAAAGTGACATCAATGAGCCATATGAAGTGAGATCTATACTTCTATATCTATCTATCTTTCTTGAATAAGGTTACAATACTTAATAAGTAGTCGCGGATAATTTTCGGGGGATAGTTCCGAAGGAGAAACACCCAAGCTGAGACGCGACAAGCGTAGAAACCACGTGAACCTTTTTCTAGCTGCTCTTCCGAAAAACAGTTACGCCACTACACCCAGATGTAGATGCAGTTTAAAACGATTGCACGCGCAGAGCAACCGACATTGGGTCTGCAAATAGTGCCGGTCACCCTGGAATTCTGTGTGCCGAAAATAATTTGGATGGAAACTCGACGGCGGACCGGCGAATCGCTTACACAATTGAGTGGACGGATCGACCGTGGGATGACTAGAAGGACTGCTATGACGCCCGCATTATCCCTGCTTGCAAAGGCTTCATAGCATGTATGTACACTCTGTGGTGCCTGAAACATCCATAGCTTCAGCACGTGTAGGAATGGTCCTTGCTAAAGCAAGCTGACTATCTCTCGCGTACTGGATATGAACACAAAGAACTTCGCCAAACACTGCATGAACAAACCGCAGGGGAAGAGGAGAAACACAGGACTAGAAGACACTTGCATCAACTGAAGGAGAATATTGGCTGGCCAAATAGAGTGCTTTCCGTGTTCAGTGTGTAAGCTACAACATAACGTCTGGTAGGCCGTTTACGGAAAGGTCAAAGCTGCTGACAGTCAAACAGCACATTGCTGAAAACATACGGGTGTTATCTGACGCAAGGAGGAGAATACAGAAGAGTGTTGGGTCAGGGAGAAACAACAGTTTGGCTCTGACGCATCATTCCACTTCAGCGATCTCCCTGCTTCTGTCAAAAATCCGTCTAAGCCAGTCGAGATCGAAACGTTTTTGGTGAAAGGTTCACGAGGTCCTGCCATAATTAAATAGAAAACACAGAAAGTATAATCCGCTTCGACAAGCTTTGCGACAATCTCATAACATTTGAGGAGGAATGTTCATCATTCACTGCCGATGAGGTGAAGAAAGCACTAAGGTGCACGAAGAACTTTTCCGCTGCAGTACCAGATGTTACCAGGAACTTCCGGTGGAGGAAGTTTAATTCTACACACACACACACTTGGCCTATATCATCATTTCATATTGGAAGTCGTAGATACCCATTCTGCAGTGCCTGATGTTGGGAAGCACTAAACTCCTAACAATGGAAGGCGATTTGTCCAACCCAATGAATTGATAAGCTAATAACTTATCTGCAAACGCTGCACAAGATTTTTACAGCTATCCTGACCGACAGGATTGTTCCGAGAATTAGCGGTGCCTGTCAATAGCCTGGATTGAATGTCAGAAGGCTTTCGATTCAATCTCCCATAGACTTATCATTTATTCTTCAGAAAGCCTGAAGGTCTATCCACATATAGTGAGATATATACAGAGATCGACGCCCCTTCGGAAAATTAGATTCACTACCTTATCTGGAAATAATCGTGTGACAACAAATAGCGTCACCTTCCAGAAAGCCGATTTTCTGGAAGACACCATGAGCACTCCCTTGTTTTGAATCACACCTCTGCTTTTATCTCACGCACTCAACATGAAAAATTGGTACGGACTTAAGATTAGACAAGTGTGCCAAGATTTATCTGAAGCAACAACGAATTGCTAACGTTTTCAAGGACCCTGAGCTCGTTGATATGAGTGTTAGCAAACACCTTGACGCTGGAGAGACCTGTATATACCTGGGCGTGCTTGAAAGCTACATGAAGGATATAAAATTAGTACAGTCGTCCGACAGATTCGGATTCCAATTTGTCGCAAATGGAAAAGTTCCTCGTCTGAAAATGCTCAGGAATCACGAGATGATTGGCAAAGGAGCATTTCTTTGCAAAGCCGCGGAGGAGGCGGCTGAGTCCCTTGGCCTGAATCTTAACCAGAGAAGTGAGGAAAGTGCATGACTTAATATAGATGTATCACTATTTTTGCGAGCCAGAACGATGTGATTCCTACCTTAGTGCACCATAGTCGCTTCTTAGGTCAATAAGAAGCACACACTGACTACCTAGAACTAGAGATAACACTATTCAGGTATCACACTCACGCTGGAACGACGTAACTCCACAGACACAATATGGCCCTAAGAGTGCTTCACTACCATCTTTGTCGCTTTTACGGTGTTGGCTGCCACGCTGTAATGCCGAACTCTCCGAGGGAGATAGGGTCAATTGTCCAGAATAAGGAGTGCCGAATTTTCTGCAACCATAAGTATCGAAGAGCAGTCTCAATCGCACACTCCAGGCCTGAGATCGTTCTCCAGGACCTTGAGAAACGAACTATATTTGAGAATAAATTCGCGGCTCTGGCAGTCTGCCACATCACAGCCAAGGAGAAGGAAAAGGAAAAGGCTGAGAGGTTTCATGACCTTATAAGGAAGATGATTGAGAATGTACGCAGAATATTTGGCTAAAATGAGCGTCCTCGTGGACGCTGCTTTTGGCGATGCGAAGCTGTTACTGGTTTGTAACCTCAAAGCCATACCCGCGAACCAAAAACATGCGGAGGCACTTGCGACATGGATGCACAGAATCGCTCTGATTTCATCGTGCCCTGTCGCTACTCATTCATATTGACGTTAAGAAACGTGGCCATAGGTGAGATTTGATGCCGTTTTATGGGAAGACAGTGTCATTTTCATCGATGACAATGTCTCCCATTGGTACCCCGCAGTAGGTGTTTAGCCTATTTTTGTATTATATATATATATATATATATATATATATATATATATATTAATATAAGTGAATCAGGTATTCCTCACATTTTTGGCAGAATTGAAAAATTTATATATTCGTGTTCCAAAATTTTAGCCTTCTGCAGAATATAAAATCTTCGAAAGGCTCTGCAATGGAGAAATTTTACTGAAGGCGGATTTACAGAAAAAGTTAAAATGCCGATACGTCGATCATGGTATTCCTTTTCTGAAGGTTGCACCTTTGAAAGAAGAAGAAGCAGCACTAGACCCTAGAATCGTTCTATACCACGATGTAATTTACGAAGAGGAAATAGAGACTTTCAAAAGACTGTCAAAGCCCGAGGTTCGTGCAACTTTTTAAATAAAAAAGAAAATTTTCTAACAAAAAGGTAAGCTAAAACTTCCTTCTTGAGTCATACGCTGATAGACAGTTCGGTATTATACATCGATGCCCCCCATTTTCATAATAAATTATAAAGTTATGACATGTCACGAGTTTTTATATGTCAAATAATAACAAACAACGGGCAGACAGGGCATCGCAGAACTGGCACCAATGTTTAACGTCTCGCCGCTCTTCACAAAACTGACACGCGCCTCTAATGCAAAAGCGAAAATCGTGTTTTCCCCGTGATTAACATTAGGTGACACCTGATAACGTGCTTAACTCAATTATGGAAATAGTGGCGCTCAGTTCCTTTTGACCGAGCACCGTCGACGTTTTCTGAGTCCGGCACGTCATTACCACAACCGAATAAACATTTTCCGCTCATAGCCGCCCCAACAAAATCCAAGGAACGCTCAAGTTGAGGCAAGCCAGTTAAATCATTTTAAAAAGGACGAGTTTACACACTTTATAGGTCTTGAACTGCTGATTAGGAGAGGTAGAAAAATAAAGTTAAATTGGAATAAAATGATAAGTAATTATGTCTGACGATCCAGATCTTGATTTTTCCAGCTTCCACTCGACTGCGTGTGGGTGAAAACTCTTTCGTCGTTTGAGGTTGTTCCTTAACATCCTGCAATAGACCGGCTTAAAATGGGTAGAGAAATAAACAAAAAACGTGTTTTATTATCACTGACGATCTAATCCATTTACGGGGCCAGTATTTTAGTAGGTACAAATCGGCGCGAAATGCGGCACGGGTTAAAATTTCACAAAAAAATGCTGATTAACGACTAAGTTAAGATGGTTCAAGAGAATTCGACAAGACCAAGGTTGTCAATTGCTGCCTATAAGTCCATAAAAGAAGTAAAACTTCAGAAGTCAATAGGCCAGGCAAGAGTAGTCGAGCGCAGATGACTGCTGGAAAGTGCGTACGTTATAATACTTGGGCTCGCGACTTGAGGCGAGAATGCAACTCAAAACATACGTCGACTCGCGACTAGGCTCCAATATATTCAAAAGAGACAAAAATACATGTTGATTTGCGACCTCAGTATTGATAGGGTAAAAGAAATTCCAATAGGCGTCATGGGCTTAGTAAGAGTCATGCCAATAAAAAAATCCGATGTACATCAGACTACCTTTACAATATCGCTGCGACGCGGTACATCCAAAATGGTGTGTGTCGCTCAGGCAGTAAACCCACCCGTGGGAAAAATCTACTCTGTCCCGTGTTGCGTAGAGTATTTTATTCCACTCTCGATTGTGGCCACCTTTCGGCAATGAAAATCGCATTTGCAAATTTTATTTTTGCCACGCAAATTTTACTTTCGCCCCGCTTATTTCACTCTCACCGCAGTAATTTGACGTTCGCCCCATAGATTCGGTTCACTGGGAATATATGCTACTTTCGCGTCTATTTTCAGGGGTAAAAGGCGGCTGTTTCGGTCAAGTGTTCAATAAAAACTTTTGATTCTCTTGGAGCCTAGTACTATGGGGTTTTCGAGGTTGCTGATTACGAATCCAAACTAAATAAAATTCGAAATTCAAAATGACAGACGAGTTTGCCGAAAAACATGATCATCTTGAAAATTTGTATGAGAGGGTTTTCGAGGTCACTGCTTACGATATGTACAAAGCCAGGGGGCAGTTTCGGGCAGTTGAATTTCCAATCTCCTGTGGGAGGACATCCCAAATCATACCGCAGCATTCGATCTCTAGCTTAAGGCTTTAGACCCATTTGATTTCAGGCTCAGACCTTCGGACTATTACTCTAACCGCCCCAACAATTCTAATCTCAGAAAGCGAAACTTGATTTTCAAGATTTCGACCACCTTTTGCGGATTTGGTCCCACCATGGATCATTAGCTAAGGGGTTAGAAAATACAAAGAGCCTGCCTTGGTACTGCGTTTAAATAAAAAAAGAAGAAATGCGCTCCTGCTTTCTGTCAATTACGTGGGGTTTCATGTATCTTATATGTTCTTTGCCAACGTTTCTCCCATTCATTGAAACCAGACTCAAAGCGAACGGAGAAAGGCGGTGTTTAATCCTGATGGGGTCCAGAAATTTCAGAGACAATTCGACGGCCTTATATTCTGCCTTCTTTGACAGCCTCCAATTGGGTTTTAAGACGATATCTCGTACTCGGAAAGTTTTAACGCGCTTATTTTCGTAAGGGTTTTAGTGGCGTGGGCTATCACACACTCTTCGCCCCGCTACTTTTGGGTAAGTACCATGCTGAGTCCGGAAAGGGTCGCGTCGGTCCTAAGGCTGAAGGGCTTTTGGTCCACGTCCTCAAACATCGGATAGGCCAGTATAAATGCCCTAGTTAGGGCTCTCTTCAAGCAGTCGGACCCCTCTTACTGTTTTTCACCACAATGCGACTTTTCCTTCGTTCTGAATAATCGCGTCAATGGTTCCGCCACCGCTCGTATTCCGATATGAGACGCCGATACCAGAAGGCCACCCATAAAGACCTACTCAGTTTCTTGACAGTTTTTGGAAGCGGGTATGAAGTTGTTGTCGAGACCTTGTCGGGACACACCTGGAAACGGTCTTTGTTACCCATAGACATAAGATATTTCTCATCTGAACAACTAAATTCACTCTCATCTGGATTCACCGTTAGACACACTTCAAGTACTGTATCCAGACAGAACCTATGCCAACCATCAAATTCCCGAAGAACGAGGAAAGTAAACTCTCGTTTTATTTTGCCCAATTTACCAGAAGCATTGAATTTCAAGCCCTGAAACGTCAGTTGTCTTTGAAAGTTATCGGTGGTGCGTACTTTTGGTCATTGCGCGACTAGGCGATTATTCGGAACCGAAAAGGGGCAAAAAAACAAACAAATAACATATTTCTAATGGTTCCGTGAATGTTCCTTGGTACTGATTTATATTTCAAAGTTTGAGACTACCGACTCAGGTTGGTTTTTAGTGATGGGTAAAGAATAACCTGTCAGAATAGTTACATAGCATGACAACTCCAGAACTATTTGATGTTTTAACACATACACAATAATAAGTATATTTTTCTTTCTGCAGTTAAAAAGTGCGAAAACAATCAATATTGACACTGGCGAGCAGCAGCTTTCTGGAGAGAGAATTAGCGAAACTGCCTGGATTACCGACTTCGGAAATAAACACGTAAAGCTTCTGGGTCTTCGAGTGGAGCATATGACAGGTTTGTCAATCGGTACAGCCGAGCCACTGCAAATCGCTTATTACGTCATTGGAGGCCATTACGTAGTACACAGAGATTTCTTCGATGTAAGTAAATTATGGGTTGATTTCGATGTATATTGAGCTGATACGTCACTGATACAATAATAAATTTTAAACTTTCCAGGACGCCCAATTAGTCGGCTTCGACGTTGGAAATCGTATCGCCACTGCTCTGTTTTATGTAAGTAAACGAATCCTTTTCAGTTCGTGCGTGCAATATAAATAAATTCGAACGCAAATTAATTAGGGTTGCTCGCACAGAATGAAAAGTATTGAAATAAGAAGTCTCAGTGAACTTGGTTTTAAGCTATAAGAACATTGTTATTGTACCCAACCGGTGAATTATTCAATAAGCCTGTTTTTTAACTTCACTTTTATATTACGACCTGAACTTTAACTGGAGATTGATTCGAATCCAAATGAGTGCAAGTGCTAATGATTTTTCAATGAACTATCATTACAGATTAGGTTAAGATTTATAGTATGTATTTTGCCAATTCCGCTGCTTGAACACTTCTGGATTCGGTACTACTGGCGCCAAAAGTGTTTCGTGCAAACCCCCACCACCAAATGGAGCACTTAGGTTCTATAGTTTATCCCAGCGAAGTAGCCCCCAACTTCTAAGATATATGGAATGGAATTTGGTTAATTTTCATCGCCTTCAACATAAAATCTCTAATTAATTAATATTTAAAACTTCGAGAAGCATCAGAAACCCATACTTTCAAACAATTTCCCTGAAACGACTTAAGCATACAGTTCGTGTATTTTCCTCCACAGGTTCTTAAAGAATTGAATTTCAGAATATTGAATTCTTTATTTGAAATTAGCTATTTCGAAGAATTTCAAGATGAACTCGTGCAATCTCACATTATTGAACGTGATGCCAAGCGAAATTTAAAGTGATCATTTTACTTTCTTCAGAGACAAGTTTTATTTCTATAATAATTCTGTTTTCGTAATGATAAAAGAAGGATATGAAATATTATTTAATGTTCAGGATGCTTATTATATAAAACTCCATAAGACATATTCTCCTCAGATGAATGACGTCGAGAAAGGAGGAGCTACAGTTTTTCCATACTTAAACGTTACCATATGGCCTAAAAAAGGTAGTGCATTATTCTGGTACAATCTCAAACGAAATGGAGAAGGAAATTGGTTAACTAAACATGGAGCATGTCCAGTACTTTCTGGAACAAAATGGAGTAAGTTATATTCGAAATATTATAAATAAAGTCAGATTTAAATGGAATACATGTTATTAGTTTTTTCTCTACATTCTTTAGGAGGTATAAAAAAATATAAGCTAATTTAATAAATCAATGAAAAATTTCGACAATTTCATTTGTGCAAAGATTTATCTTGCACGTTAAATTATTGCCAGACACGCTCTGCATAATGTATGGTGAAAACGAAATTACATTCGATAACACCTGTCTCCTTAATTAATAATTATTAACAAAAATTGCATAATTCAGTTATTCTCCTTCCTTAACCCTTGTTTGACACACTGGGGTGTGAAACGCCCCACGACCATTGTTCCTTGCTTTAATAATTGTTGAATTAATTCTTAATTTGGATTTTTCGCTATATAACCTACATAATCCTCTCAAGTACGCTCTCAAGATGATATGATGAAATTTTCAAGTAAAAATATTCATTAGATTATTTTTTTGAACAATTTTTGTCTCTATGATGCAAATCACACCAGAAGTGTGTCAAGTAAGGGTTAAAGTACAGTTTTTCGTAAAATATTAATAAACTTCTCGTGCGTGATTTATAGTTGAATAAATCCGGCACTTAGCAAGAATTATTTTTTTTTAATAATGGTTTTCATAAACTCTTAAAAATCTTAGCCGTTTTTCAACATAAAAGCTCCACTTCTTCACAGAAAAGTATTCCCTGACACGTTATACATTATATTTAGACACAATTAACCAGTATTTACCAATGTCTTAAGTAATTATTAAGATTTATTATGGAAAAGTATCATTTAATCATTTGGTTTGAATAAAACACTGCATTGTTTTCGCTTTCGTTTCGTGGAAAATTAACTGAAGATAACGCAATTATACTTTTCCGCGAAGAAAAGGTGTTTTCAGGTTGAAAAAAAAGCTAAATTGTGCATTTATTTATGGGTTTCTATAAAAAATCGAATTGTTAAAGAATATTGGTTCAATGTAACGAAAGGTAATTTACAATTTGTCTATAAATAATTTTCCGCGTCAAAAAAGTGCTTTAATCATTTTTTTTTTAATTTTTGTGTATGTATGTATTCGTTGTACTAGAAAACTGTTAGGACCAAATGATATTTGAGAAGAATTGGAATTTTATCTGAAAAGCAATTATTATTAAAAATGCTGCTATAATATATTCAAATATTCACCGCAATATCAAATTCATTTAATTACAGTTGCGACTGCATGGCTGCATGAAAAAGGTCAAGAATTACGTAGGCCCTGCACTTTATCGGAAAATGAATAAAATCATTTATATGATGAGTTGATTGGAAGAGTGGAAAATCATCGGAATGGCAGAAAGTGTACATACTTTGAGAGTAAACTTCACTATAATTTTTCTGAGATTGTTCAGGACTGATGTATTTATTTCAAAATTATAGACGAATCTTTCACGATCAGAGACTTATTCTTGTCCCAACTTCACTAAAATGCCCATGTTCCTTGCTTCGCAACGTTGGTACGACACTGTGCATTCCTGACCAGTAACGATTCAAGATGCGTAGTTGAAGACACATGCACAATACATCTCTAGGAGTTTCTCTTGCACCGCAGTCTACGGTAGGCGTGTTTTGATTGCCAGGTGAATTTTCCGCTTTCACTGAGTGCGAACGCTCTCTCCCATTCGGCGTGGACTCTGCAAAGGAGATGAGATTCTTGAATATTATCAAGAAGTAACTGTTATTTATTTCCATAGCTTGTTTACGAAAGGATAACTCTTTTTTAAAATAACATAACCTATAACGCGACCGGCCCTAGCGAGCTGCACGTGTTTTTTCACATTTTTTCGGAAACTTTTCTAGACAAAGGTATGGCTTCAATCACGGATCCACCAGAACCTCTGGTGAGTAACAACAACATTGCTTAAATTGACCCAAACACCAAAGTAACCTCAAATGTTTTTGAGGGCGACAAGTCCCTTGAGAGCATGGGTTTGGAGGCGACCACCCCATCATATATTTTCACCCAGCAGGCTATCATGGACGCTATCCCTCCTAAATTAAAGGAAAATTAATCAAAGACAACCTAGTTATCCTCAGCAACACCCAAACGACTAAGGTTACAGATAATCGACGACTTGGCAGAAAAAATGTCGACAAAGACGCAACTAAAGTTTCCGACGTCCCTTTGCGCACAGTTTGTCCAACCTTCAAAGTTAGAACTCTCTTGGAAACGTTGGTCATCTACAGTGCCTCTACGTACGTTGAACCTTACGTCTCGTATATTAAAATATGCTGGAAATGCCTCCGATATGGACATATCACCAAAACATGTGGCGTAAAGTATCGCTGCAAACTTCGCGGTGACCTTGACGCCCCACTTCACAAATTCTAGAAAATGACCAGAATACACTGCGATTTCCGCTTTAACACGAACAACTGCCCGGACTTAGAAATTTTCTTACAATTTCCTGTTCGCTCCGCCACCTTCTCCTCCGTTGGCTCTCTTGGAAGCTTTGCAACCATCGACCTATCTGAGTCGGTTCTTCTCCC
This sequence comes from Andricus quercusramuli, assembly GCA_932178445.1. NCBI lineage: Eukaryota > Metazoa > Arthropoda > Insecta > Hymenoptera > Cynipidae > Andricus > Andricus quercusramuli. Next base: position 8,706 of record CAKNXH010076446.1, on the reverse strand, counting down.
TCCCTCACGAACCTCCGAGAATACAAAAACAAACAGTCTCAAGTGACTGAATTCGTTACTCGTCACAACAACTCAGCTCCCAACCTTTACTTTTTATCCCTGTATGCCACAAGGATGCTGAGCTCCCTCTCCAATAACTTTGTTCTATACCACTTAACAAAGGAATACCCACTCTTTCCTCTGATCTCCCAGACTCAAAAAACAATAAAAATTGAAATCCTCCACCAAAATCTTCTTCTACTTCAACTCTTTTCTCCCTCACATTCCACCACCTCACCACTTCGCCCCTGAACTCCTCCGAATAACATAGTCCTGTTATCATATTCGAACTTACTTGAAATTATTGGCAACCTGCTTGGTATGCACACTAATGATATAAGCTGACAGGGCTGCCATTCATCGTCGTGTTTAGCAATTGAAATTAGAAGAGCTGTAACGTTTTCAATGAATGTCGATGTATCGGAGTAGCGATACTTTTGGCGGGTATCGGTTCTTATTGATACTACACGTGCAGTTGAGAGAGAGAGAGAGAGAGAGAGAGAGAGAGAGAGAGAGAGAGAGAAAAAATGACGTCTCCGACCTCCGATTGACTCCCTTTCCATCTTTAATGAAAGTGTCGGTAGGGTGGCTGCTGTAGTATCGATACTACTTCCAAAACGATTCTTTTTGTCAGTATCACCCATGCCTGCTTTCAATCCGTGCATGCAATCTGAATTAATTATAACTTGGATGAATTCGGGTTGCGTGCACAGCTTGAAAAGTATTGAAATCTAGAGTTTCATTGACCTTGCTGTGAATGTACAAGAAGACCATCATTGTACGTAACCGGTGAATTATTCAATGAACCTGTTTTGTAACTTCTCTTTTATATCAGGACCTAAAATTTTACTAAAGATTCAATCTAATTGAAGTAACTTGTATAAGATGCCTAACATTCCATGATAATAACTTGGCAATTATAAGTACAGTGAAGTCTCTCGTATTACCGTTTCCTTGACACGTAAAGATTCTTTATTTCAAGGCCGGAGCTGCCCCCACTTCTATCGCGTGTCCCTATGTTATTTTTATCAAGCGACGTCATTGGCTGCTCTGGCCTTGCATCGATGCGCCCCCTGTAAGAAACCTTTTCAACTATTATGTACCGAAAAAGCGCAGGTCGATTTTAAATCTAGAAATATTATCAACAATAATATACAGATAGATACATCCAAAATTCCTAGCACTGCTGGCCCACGCAGTTTTCAGCTCAAGGGGCGAGAGACAGTTGCGACTTTTGCAGAAAAAATACCAGCAGCGTATGGACTAAGACATAGTTTCTCACATGCAGAGATTGCGCCATGTTATGCATTCCAATTGGAAACGTTGCAAACGGCCCCGATTTGCACAGTTGAAAATGTAGTGATGCGTTGGCCAGTGTTTCTGTTAACGTATGACATGAATAATATGAAATTTTCCGGAAATAGTACAAGTTTCCAACTAAAAATCAATATAGTTGTATGAAAAAGCGACGAAAATATTTCGCGGCAATGCTAGGCTAGGTGAAAATGTCAGCCGTCAGGAAGGTAAACATATACCAGGTGTAGAAGTATGAAACCAGAATTTCCCTATAGATGGTACTTGCCATCAGTTTAGGCACCGTAAGACCGCTTCTGCAGCGCCATTAGGTCCCTCTAACAGCTGACGAAGATTTTCAACAGACAACAACCCAAGTTCCATATACCAGCATTTTGAATTTGCATCAACGGAACTTAGAAATTTTATCACGTACTGCGACAATTTTTTTAATCACAAGTTTTTTGGACTTTCGTGTAAGGTTTTTCTTTTTAGGTGTTTCAGACTATTTCAAAATGATTAGGAATTACATCAAATGTAAATTTTTCGGAACATTTACAATTTATCATACAGAAGGAGCTTTGTATTTTTTTTCAAGGAATTGTCTGCGTGTACCGAAATTTCGGTACAAATATGGGTATGTCTACACAAAAATCCAGCTATTCGTACCGAAATTTTGGTCGTTTTGGAATGATGAACCCTAGTATATCCGATGGCCGGTCCATATTTGGGTCGAGGTTTCACCGAGCGTCGGGTGCATCATGATAACTTGTACAACCCAATGTTATGCCGATGGTCGTGCTATCTATTGCGCAGAGTCGGGCCAACCGTAGTGTTATGGTTATTTTGAGCCAATTTGCGAAAACCTAAACAACCGTCGACCCAACCTCGGGCGAGAGTTTGACTGACGGTCGGAAAAAGTGAGGTTACTTTCATTGGATAATATGACACCGATGGTCGGGCCAACCATCACCCAGAGTCGGGCCGGCCATATTGTTATGGTTATTTTGAGCCAATTTGCCAAAGCCTAAACGACCGTCGACCCCACCTTGCGCCAGTGTTGGACCAGCGGTCGGCAAAAGTGAGGTTACTTGCAGTGGATAATATTACACCGATGGTCGGGTCAACCAGACCTTATAGTTATGTTTTGAACCAATTTGACAAGGCCTAAACTGCCGTCGACAGTTGGGCCAAATTTGGTCAGCAAAATTGTTTGCCAAAGCCGGCCCGACTTTAGGCCGACCGTGAATTCTGGCTGCCAACCCCAATTGGCACCTGGGAGAATCCGTGAAACCTTACCTACAATACGTCGCAGTTATGATTGTAAATCTTCGTACACTCAAAATAATGGAAAGGATCAATTTCAGCTGACCTTCGAGAAATTTGACAAGTGTAGAAAACAAAACAAAAGAATATTCGGACAGTAACCAACATCACTATAAAAAAAATTCACTTAATAGGACGTTTCGCACCATTTCGATAAGGGGCTATTCAACGCTCACTTTTCTGGGGGCTCTACAGGCTTATGACATGGTGGTTTCGAATAAATTACCTGACATCACTCACAGGGTTACACACGTATTTACGCAGGAATTCAACATTCGCAGGACGACCAGAAAAAATATGACCGAAAGAATTTTGAGACAGACATGAACCGTATGATTTTTATATCTTTAAATATTATTCATTTGTAAATTACGTCGATTGGAAAAGCATATATTAAATGATCAAAATGGTTGAAAAAGATGAAACTTCAATTTCAGAATATTCGAAGATTTTCGTTCTATCCCTTACAGCAATAGGATATACTGGGACATCCCATTTAATCCCATTTATCTCCCAGGTTATCCCAGAAATATCCCAGGAAGAAACCGACGGATATCCCGCGAGGCGGAAATTGGGATATCCCAGACATATCACCAGGATATCCAGGATATCCCTAGGACATTTATGGAATATTCAAATGTTCTAAGTAGGTTATATAAAAATATGTTATATCCAACTGGGGTCATTTGAATATCCCAGAAACATCCCAGGGATATCCTGGATATCCTGGGGATATCCCCATTTCCGCCTTGTGGGATATGCGACGGGTTATCCTTGGGATATCCCAGGGACAACCTGGAAGACAAATAGGATCAAATGAGATATCCCAGTATATCCTATTGCTGTGAGGGATAGAACGAAAAGCTTCGAATGCAGATCTCAGAAAGATTTTAACAGAGAATCGTACACATACTTATGTTATCAAACATTTTTGCTTTCTAATTCGACATGGAATGGTTTTCACAATTTGGGAAAGCTTTTCTATAAACTAACTCTAATGCACGGCGGTGTGCTAATTTTTTTTCTCTCAGTTGTTAAAATTTCAAGACGATAATTCATTGAATATCATTTGCCCTTAAAACTGCAAATAAAAACCTGAAATCAGAGTAATTACTTTTAAATAGAATTTTCCAGTATTGTCAATGCCATATTCGTAATCAGCCGATCATAAAACATCGATACATGAGGACACAAAGATAAAAATAATGAACTTCCTGCTCTGAAAGAATTCCCAATCTCGACCAAAGTCGTGAGTTTGATAATTTGTTTTAACTGCTGTGTCGAAATTATGTGCTTCGTTGTCATAAAATTGAGCATGCAGTACAAAACATATTATGACAACCTTACCTTTGCTTCTGTTTCAAAGAAACTAGAGTGCTTTCAGAGAAAAAAAATTCAAAATAAGAAAGGTACGTGATCTTAGATATCCAAATTATATTCAATTTTACTTAATGGGAGAGATTTCTCTACAGTAGATAATGAATCATAAATAGACAATTATTGTTCAAAAATACTTATGATGTGTATTTCGGGAGGTTTTAAAGAACACAAATTTCATCATGAATAGCTTCGAACTACGACTCTGACTATTTGTACCGAAATATCGACATGCGCATACTCTCTAATTAATACGTGCTGTTTTTTCATTCTCATCCTAATGAGCAGGTATTAGTTTTATGTGAAATTTGACTTCGTCAGTTTTAATGAAATCTCCACGTTTGGAAGCCCCCTGAATCAAAAACTACGATTTTTGCGAAGGTATCTGTCTGTCTTTCTGTAGGTACGATAACTTTCGTGAGACTGATCTGATTGGATTGAGGTTTGGCATACGTTTTTAAAGCATACAAAGAAAGAACACGTTCGTTAACCAGCCGTTTCTTGCCAATGGTTCTTGTTTTATCCATCAAAAATGTTTTTTAAAAAATTCAGTTTTCACCAAAACTCTACAAGATATGATAAAATATTGTGGAGAAAAATTGTTTATAACAAAAAGATGAACAAATTATGTGAGAAACATTTTTTGATACATTACATATTTTTTGTGTTAATCGTGAAACTATGCAACATTCGAAAAAAATGTCAAGTAGCTAAATGGTTCACATCAACAAGATGAAGAAGAATAATTATAAATCGTGTGAAAAAAGTAAAAAAACGGTGAATAATTTAAGGAGAGAAAGTAAAATAAAGCAGAACGTTCGCAAATCCAAATTACGCACACATAAGTTTATATTTGTCAACAGCCCAGTTCACGAATATTACTGATAACATTACTGATAACATTAGTGCAGTTTGATGCTCAATAATATGTGAATAACGTTTTCGTATGGGAAAAATCATACCACAGAATAAGTGTAATTAGGCATTTTTATCTGAAAATTAAAAAAAATCTATTCAAACTTTTCCACATTCTCATCAGAGAAGGTATTATATTTGTGTGAAATGTACCCCTCACCCTGGGCACCAATGTTTGTATTCAGCAACAACATATCCCGGGGAAGCCTATGAGGCAGAGCATCTTTATTTAAAATCATTACAACACCTTAATTAACATCAAGTACGATACAAATCAAATTACTTACACACTGGTTGTGAGCTTAAGCCTAAGAGAGATCTCTCTTACCTCTTCCGCAACGTTACAAAACTCGAAAGCATACCAAACATGACTGGTACATCAGAGGCAACATCTTGCCACTCTCGAGGAGTCAGTGCTCGTCACACTCAAACACTCAACAATCAACAGATCATCACCCGCTCAACCACAAGGCACATCATCAGGTCCACAATTAAGGATCGCCACTATCTCCACCACAAGGGAACATCATCAGGTCCACAATTAAGGTAGTCACTATCACCGCCACAAGGGCACATCATCAGGTCTACAATCAAGGTAGTCACTATCACCTACAGAGGCTCACCCCTGTCACACGCACCCCAGCCAGTCGCAATCTCCACCCGTCTCACATTTGCAGGCCTTGAATCACCGTTCGACACTGACTCGATGGGGTCTCTCTCCCCCTCTCTAGCAACCCTATTCCATTGCTTAAGGGAGACCCACACATGCAACCCTTCCTTCTAGGCACCAAACTCAACTTGCCATCCAGGATGCATCGAAGGTGCAAAGATCAAACTCCACGATCCCACACACAACACGTGCGAGCGTAAAGGACGCAAACAAAAGTGAACTTTTATAATAACAATTGTCACTGAAACTTGAAGACATACTGACCCCAAGATTTGCTGCACCATTACAACAAACTCTTTTAACTTTCAAAAAGGTTCAAAATTGGGACAAATTTGTCGATCTTTTTTTGGTGACAAAATTTTGTCTATTCATTTTTTTCTTTTTATCTTATGCTGCTTTCCCGAGAATTTTAATATTCAGCAATGATATTTTTACGATCAAACAAAAAAATTACGCGTCTTATCAAAACATTATTTTTACCAAGTTTTCAGATCTCTTTTTGGTGAACAAATTTTGTCGGTTCATTTTTTCCATATCTTGCGCTGGTTTTCCAAAAATTTGAGTAATTAATTTTTATTGTTGCTTCTATCCACTGAAATAGAAACTAAGCTTTCTATAAATAATAGTTAAAAACAAATCTATAGATCCTTTTTGGATGAACGAATTTAATAAAATAATTGTTTTTGCGTACCTTGCATACTGTGACCGCAACATTTTAAGATTAACAATTTTGCTGCTGGTCACAAAATGGCTGGTTAACGAACTCGTCCCTTTATTTAGGTCTTAGAAATGTGTGCTAACAATGTCCGTACTACTGCCAATGTAAACAGAGAGACAACCTTCTAAAAATCATTTTGTCTGATTCAGGGGGTCTCAAAACGTGAGGATTTTATGCAAACCGAAGAACTTAAATTTTACGTGAAACTACCTTCTCATTAGGATGAGAATGTAAAAATAAAAAAGAATATGTTTTAAACTGAGATAATTTCACAAATATTCCAACGTGTCCGAAAATAATTTTGAAAAAGTTTCTTTTGCTTTACCCTACCTGCTATCTTATGTGCCTTATGTGATGTAATAAAACTTTTTCCAATATCAGCAGAATGACAAGATTATTTATACCCATCGGCGCTGTTGTAATGTCTCTATTCTGTTCCGGAATGGCCAATCTTAATTCATCAAATGATGATGTTCAGGATCTAATTAACTTTCTGCCAGTCAAAGATATCGTGATTGCCACACTCCATGATTATCTTCAAGGGCAGGAAAAGCGATTGGGCACTCTCAGGAAGTAAGTCACCAAATAACAATTTTTTTAAACAACTTTCATTCACTATTCAAAACAAAAATTTTATTTACACAACAATCGTGCTATAAGGTAACGTCACAGTAATCTTGTAATTGTCCCAGTAATCTTGACGCCCATTTTATTGCTTTCTATGTAATTTGAATTATTTGAAATTACAATTTACAATGAAACATGCTCAAAATAAATGGATCATATCATTAAATATCAACTTTAACAATTTTTCAAACAATATGGCAACCCAATGATTTACTTTCTATACGAGGTCTGTCCGGAAAGTGCCCGACCTTGTGTTCTAACACTGTACTTACTGTGGTAATGTCAAAAACTAAGTGGCGTAGACCTGCGAATTCTTATTCGGCTAGTGTGAGCAGATAAGCAAATGTATAACCACTTACGCATCGCATTCCAGGATGACGGAACGCACTGAACAAAGAGTCTATATTAAATTTTTCCAAACACTTCGCAATTCATTTTCGGAACCATTATTGTGATTCTTAAAGTGTATGGTGAGTCTACCTCTATGAGTGATACTCAAATTAAAGAGTGTATTGGCGATTTCGAAGTTATTGTACTTGAGAGGAAGGACACCCTCGCTCTAAGAGACTCGCACTGGCCAAAATTCCGCAAAATATGGAACCAAGAAGGTGTTGTTTACATTGAATACGCTTTGAAAGCTCATGCGGCACGTATACTTTTATTGAAAACAAGCCTGCAAAATGTTCGACTTTCAATCAGGCATTTCCAATGTTGATGACTGATCAATTGAATAGCTGAGGGGTATTAGAAGTGAACAAGCCTTAGAAAGGTATGAAACAAAAAATTTGCAGCAAAAAAATAATGCTCAAAGTGATAGTGGATGATTTCCACCGGAAATGGCGCTTAAGCACTGTAATATCTGCACCGAAATCCGCCAGTAAATTTTGAAATATTTCCGCATTTATTTTTTGTCGGAACTTGGGATGTACATTTTACATTTTGATAGTTCAGAAATAATTGTCCCGATTCGGGCTTCTTTTGACGCAGAGCTGCATACTTCCTGTTTCGGCAACCTTTAACTCAATCGTATAAGAACGTACAATTTTGGTCTTAGTAACAGGGATCTCAACCATAAGAAGGCTATCTCTATTTTGAATATCGAACCGAATACTCATAAATAAAATAATTTTTTTATTTATTATCTCATATATTTCTTTATTTAGTAATACTTATCTTTGTTGCTAAATGTATATCATCCGGTGCTTCTTTTAAAAAACTTCTGAATTTTGTTCGCTGTTAGAATTGTTTATTTTTTGCTCCTAAACACATCTCATTCTCTTTCTAAAAAGTGACCAATTCAGAATAAGAATGAATTTTGAGGTTATCTTTGGTATGAGGGTAATAATTACCGTACAAAGCTCAGAGCTGCCTTAACCGATTCTGGCGGTGTGCCATGTAGATCGTTTTTTCGTGACTATTCGAATTCATTTAAATTTGTTTAGAGTAGAGCACTAAACTTCTGCCACACTAAGCTAGGTGATAGGAATAGGTGATCTCAATTCTTCTTCTTTAGCACTGCAAGAGAGTATTCAGTTAGCCTACAGGGTTTGTATAAAAAGTATCGGGAAAAGTTTCGGAAAAATAGATTTATTTCAGATATTGCTACAAAACCTTAAATTTCTTCAAAGTAAACATCTTAAAAGTCCTTATGGGTAAGCGTGCAAGCTTCTTTGACTGCACTTAGGGACCATGGTCGGGACTTTGAGGGGGTTGGGGAATCGTCGCGACGCCGTTTTGGGTC
>CAKNXH010076445.1:0-37109 GCA_932178445.1 Andricus quercusramuli | reverse complement strand
AAGGAATTCATGGAATTCAAGGAATTCATGGAATTCAAGGAATTCATAGAATTCAGGGAATTCTAGGAATTCAAGGAATTGATGGATTTCATGGAATTCCAGGAATTCATGGATTTCATCGAATTCCAGGAATTTAATTAATTCCAGGAATTTAATTAATTCAAGGAATTCATGGAATTCAAGGAATTCACGGAAATCAAGGAATTCATGGAATACAACGAATTCACGGAAATCAAGGAATTCATGGAATACAACGAATTCAAGGAATGCAAAGTACTCATGGAATTCCATGTGAATACCATGTATTCCGTGAATTTCGTGAATGACACAATTCCCATGAATTACATGAATTTCGTGAATTCTGTGAATTCCATGAATTCCGTAAATTCCATGAATTCTATGAATCCCATGAATGCCGTGAATTCTATTAAGTCCGCGAATTTCGTGAATCTCATGAATTTTGTGAATTCCATGAATTCCATTAATTCAGTGAATTTCGTGAAAGTGAATTCCGTGAATCCATGAGTTCCGTGAATTCCACGAATTTCGTGAATTTCGTATATTCCATGAACTCTGTGAATACCGTGAATTCCATGATTTCCACAAATTCCGTGAATCTTGTGAATTCCACGAATTTAAGAAAGATGAATTTAAGAATTTAAGAATTAATAAGATGAATTTAAGAAAGAAGCAAACAGGATGAAAATGGAAGACTCTCGAGTGGTTAACCACTTTGATTTTTCGTGTACGCTAGATGACAAGATTACAATATTTCATAAGATTACAAGATATTATATAGTATTACACAAGTTTGCATGAGATTCCACAGTAATACAAAAGATTACATGAGATTGCATAAGATTACACAAGATAACACAACATGTCCCAAAATTAAATTTAAATAACGTAAATGTAAAAGGAGATATCGGAATCACTAATAAATTGTAAGGGACTGTACCGTATAGGTACCAAAGTTTATAGGTTCAACATCAAAATTAATTTAGAAATGTAATTTATTTTTTGAAAATTTTTTATTGATTTTGAATTTTATGATTTCATTTAAAAACGAAAAATGGTTAGTTGCATATTTTCAAATATTCTTTTTCCTTGTGAAGTTAAATTGTAACTAAAAAGTGAATGTCAAATCCTTTTCTGACTGTCACATGCAAAGTGAGGTTAGGTCTACTATACTTGACCGCATATTCCATTGTGTGTATAATTTCCACTGGAATTATAAAATTCCTTCGTATATAAACACTTAGAATAGATATATTGAAAGATTTTTCACCTTCATATATTTAATTAAAAGCAACCGTACACCTAGCATCATATGTTTTTCGTCTCTTAACGATAGAGGGTCTAGTACTCGGCTCGGTGCTGCCACCTATGATTAGTTTTGCATCATGAACCCCATAGCAGAGACTACTCCTCAATAATTACATTTGAAAAAATTCAAATGCAGAATTGGAAGTTTGGCGAAAAACATTTAAAACATTTTTGAACTAACTGTTCCATTAATTGAAACCAAAAGACGTATCTTTTGATCATATTCATGAAAAATGTAACTTGATAAGAAAAATAATTTTTTTTAAGTGCAATTTTATAATATGAATTGTCACAGGAACTTGTAGACATACTGAACCCAAGATTTATTGCACCATTACAACAAACTGTTTTAATTTTCAAAAAAGTTCAAAATTGGAAGTTCAAAAAACTTAATTTGTTCATTTGTGATCTCATTTCTTACTATTAAAACAAAAACTACGCCTATTCAAAAAAATAGTTTACATCAAATTTGTAGATCTTTTTTTGGTGAAAAAATGTTGTCTGTTAATTTTTTCTTTTTATCTTGTGCCGCTTTCCCGAGCATTTTAATTTTATGGAATGATATTTTTACGATCACACCAAAAACGAACCAACTCATCAAAAAATTATTTTTACCAAGTTTTCAGATCTCTTTTGGATGAACAAATTTTGTCGGTTCATTTTTTTCATATCTTGTGGGTGTTTTCCAAAAATTCAAGTCAATAATTTTCATTCTTATTTCTAACGACTGAAATGAAAACAAATTTGATTAAATAATTGTTTTTGCGTATCTTGCATACTATGACCGCAACATTTTAAGATGAACAATTTTACTGTTGGTCACAAAATGCCTCGTGAAGAACTCGCCCTTCACTTTAGGTCTTAGAAATGTTTGCTAGCAATGTCTGTACTCGAAATTTTTCATGGCGAAATTAAAAAACACAGAGCTTCCAAATTTTTAATATACATTTATCCAGTCTTTAGTAGTAACTGTGAATTTTTATATGCAAAAAAAAGATCTTGAACGCGAGTTTTATTGAGCGAATGGCAACAAAATATAGCAAAATATAAAAAAAGGTAGGTAAACGGCGACCATGATTCTGTCAGAGTGGCTTATTCGAAATCAAAAAACAAAATTGCATGTTAATCTATAGGTGGATGGCTATCGTCGCAACTAGGATTTTTGGAAAATTTCGAAAATTCAATTTCTTATATGCTTTTAAACATTAAGACCCAGAATTTCATGATTTTTTGCGACTTTTTTTCTATGCAAAAAAAGAGTTCAATATTTTTCAAAAATCCTAGTTCCGGCAATAGTCGTACGTGTGCTGAATTTCCCATTAAAATTTGAAAGCAATCGATTAAAGCGTTTTTGAGAAATCATAGTCGCCAGTTTAAAAAATGTAGTTTCGAGAAAAACGCGTTTAAAAGTTCGGGTGTTATAGCTCTTACGCCGCTGACTGTAAAGTCAAAACTAAGGAACCGTTACATGCAATTTGAGTTTCAGACGAAGGTACACAATAGCTCTTGATTTCCGCCCCGTCGAGCGGTCGGCCATACGCTCTAAACACCTTAACTTCTTACTGCTGTAACTTTCCAATGACTTAGAATTTTGGAAAATTACGTTGCCAGTATATTCTATACATACTCTAGATTGGATTCATGTAACAACTAAAAAATCGATTTTTTGAAACCGTCACACGGGATGATCCCCTTAAGCTAGGATAATTTCACAAATATTCCAAGGTGTCCAAAAATAGTTTCGAAAAAATTTTTTTTTGCTCTACCCTACTCTTTATCTGATGTAACTTATGTACTGTAATGAAACTATTTCCAATATTGACAGAATGACAAGATTATTTATACCGATCGGTGCTGTTGTAATGTCTCTATTCTGTTCCGGAATGGCAAATCTTAATTCATCAAATGATGATGTTCATGATTTAATTAACTTTCTGCCAGTCAAAGATATCGTGATTGCCACAGTCCATGATTATCTTCAAGGACAGGAAAAGCGATTGGGCACTCTCAGGAAGTAAGTCACCAAATAACAATTTTTTTTACACAACTTTCATTCACAATTAAAAACAAAAATTTTATTTACACAACAATCGTGCTATAAGGTAACGTCACAGTAATCTTGTAATTTTTTCAGTAATCGTGACGCCCATTTTATTGCTTTTTATGTAATTTGAATGATTTGAAATTATATTTTACAACGAAACATGCTCAAAATAAATGGATCATATCATTAAATACCAACTTTAACAATTTTTCAAAAAATATGGCAACCCAATGATTTACTTTCTATACGAGGTCTGTCCGGAAAGTGCCCGACCTTGTGTTCTAACACTGTACCTACTGTGGTACTGTTAGAAACTAAGCCACGCCGACCTGCGAATATTGAGTCGGCTAGTGTGCGTAGATAAGCAAACGTATAACCTCGTACGCATCGCATTCCAGGATGACGGAACGCACTGAACAAAGAGTCTATTTTAAATTTTTCCAAACACTTGGCAATTCATTTTCGGAACCATTATTCTGATTCTGAAAGTGTATGGTGAGTCTACCTGTATGAGTGGTACTCAAATTAAAGAGTGTATTGGCGATTTCAAAGTTATGGTACTTGAGTGGAAGGTACCCCTCGCTGTCAGAGACGAGCCTGCTAAAAGTTCGACTTTCAATCAGGCATTTTCAATGTTGATGACTGATCAATTGAATAGCTGACGGGTATTAGAAGTGAAAAAGCCTTAGAAAGGTAGAAAGCAAAAAACTAGCAGCAGAAAAAGAATGCTCAAAGTGACAGTGGATGATTTCCACCTGAAATGGCGTTTAAGCACTGTAATATCTGCACCAGATCCACTAGTAAATTTTGAAATCTTCCCGAATTTATTTCTTATAGGAACTTGGGATGTACGTTCTACATTTTGATAGTTCAGAAATAATCGACCCAATTCGGGCTTTTTTTTTTTTAGCCAATAGTAACCGAATATTTATAGATAAAATTATTTAATTATTTATTATCTCATATATTTCTTTATATAGTAATACTTGCCTTTGTTGCTAAATGTATATCATCCGGTGCTTCTTTTAAAAAACTTCTAAATTTTGTTCGCTGTTAGAATTGTTTATTTTTTGCTCCAAAACACATCCAATTTCTTTTTTGAAAAGCGATCAATTTAGAATAAGTATTGATTTTGAGATTATCCTTGGTATGAGGGTAATAATTACCGTACAAGGTTTCGAGATGCCTTAACCAATTCTGGAGGTGTGCCATGTAGATCGTTTTTTTGTTACTATTTGCATCCATTTAAATTTATTTAGAGTAGAGCACTAACCTTCTGACACAGTAAGCTAGGTGATAGGAATGGACAATCTCAATTCTTCTTCTTTAGCACTGCGAGAGAGCATTCAGTTAGCCTACAGGGTTTGTATAAAAATTACCGGGAAAAGTTCCGGAAAAATAGACTTATTTCAGATATTGCTACAAAACCTGAAATTCCTTCAAAGTACACGCCTTGAAGGTTCTTATGTGTAAGCGTGCAAGTTTCTTTGACTGCACTTAGGGTCCCATGGTCGGGACTTTGAGGGGGTTGGGGAATAGTTGCGACGCCGTTTTGGGTCTGGTAGTCTCACCTTGGAGCAGGTGTGGCTGGATACATTATCGTGATGCAACTTCCAATTTCACACCTGCTCCAAGGTGACTCACAACCTGACGCAAAACGGCGTCGTGACGATTCATCGACCCTCTTATAGTCCCGACTTGGCCCCAGCCGACTTTTTTCCATTCCCAAAAGTGAAATCCTCCCTCAAGGGACACGATCATGGGACCTCAAGCGTCATCAAAGAAGCTTGCACGCGTACCCTTAAGGACCTTGCAGAATCCGCCTACCAGGAAGCCTTCGAGTCGTGGAAAAGCCCCTGGCAAAAGTATGTCGACACTCAAGGGATGAACTTTGAAGAATTTAGAGGTTTTGTAGCAATATCTGAAATAAATCCATGTTTCTGAAACTTTTCCCGATACTTTTTATACAAACAATGTATGTCTAGAGACTAATCTCCTAGCCGTCAATGCAGGACCTATTCGGCCAAGGCTATGATGGCTATGGGCCGTTGTATCAGGTTAGTTGAATGAAGTATTGAGGAGTAACCTAGAAATCCTCAAGGGAGTGTTGGGGCATTTGGGCTTCGTTTCTGATTGGTAGGGCCAACCAGAATAAGGAAGTGCTTTTCAGCGCACACTTTTGAATTTAAATTTATTTTCTTCCAAAATAAGTATTAAGTAATAAATTCATTTATAACTGTTTTGAAGTATTGACCATTCAACTAATGGCATTATGAAATATTTCCGTTCAAATAAAAAAGATGTTACTGTGACTTAAAATTTTTTTATTGATAGGGATGTTAGATATAAATACGAAAATTAAATTGGTACATTTTACTCAATAAATATAGATAGATAGATAAACGTTTATTTTTCAGCCTGCTGGCCTCAAAAAATTGACTTGCTTACACTTCCATTTTTACAGAATTTTCTTAAAAACTAACCCTCAAAGACTAACATCCATCCTTTCCTTATCTCTAAGTCGCACGCTTTTATCGCCTTGCCTTCCTCGCTTCGCCTCGCCTCGCACGCATGTCCCTACTTTTTCGCATTGCCTCGCTTGCCAACCTCTATTTTCGCTCTAATACCTGCTAATTATCTACTATTTACAATATTTACATGTTACTAATATCTACTTTCTCTCCTATTTACAATCTTTCCGTCTCCATTCCTCTTCCTCCTTCCTTCTCTTCATCTCCATCTTACCCAACGCTCCCTTCACCCATGCTACTGCCCTTTTTTCCCCCTTTTCATGCAACAGTGCCTCCATGCTTATCTCACTTCTTTCCACCTCCATGCACTCCTCCAACCAAAGCTCCACTCTTGCATCCCCCTTTCCACACAGTTTACATATCCTCTTCTCCCGAGGGAGCCAGAACCTATTGAAACCCTCCATACACCCACACGTCATCCTCGCTATAAGTTCCTGACTTCCTTTCTCTCCTTTCACACATAAATATTGCGCTCTTGTCCTTGGCATAATCCACACATAGTTCCCGTTAAACCTTGACTCTCTTATTCTCTCTTCCCCCTCTGTCTTCTCTCTCTCCATGCCATTTTGCTTGATCAAGTCATAAACCTTCCTTCCTTCCTCGTGCATCCTTCTCACTTTATCCATCTGCAGACCATTCATTCTAAAATACCTTTCCCTCTCAGCCTCCATCTTCCCACCCCCTCTCCTGTTCTCCTTCTCCCACCAACACTCCCAAACCAGCCTACTCCCCCCCTCTTCCAAAAATTTCTCCTCATATTTACACGCCCTGCTCCCTGCCAGAATCCCTACACTCGTTCTCCCCGTCTCCCTCCTGACAATATACTTAGGCGTGTTCCTTGCCAACCCCAGGGTCCACTTTACATACCTCTCCTGCGTTCTATTTACCTCTTCACTTTCCTTCCACCCCCACACCTCCACTCCATACAATAGCACACTCGTCACTAGCGAATCAAACAGCTTCATTCTCCGTCCACAATCATCTGCGAATAGCTTCTTTCCCAACCCCCACACCTGCCTCATCACCACATTTGCTCTCCTCACTCTCTCTTTTATGTGACCATCCACTCCCCCATTCCTCCGAAACACGAAGCCCAAGTACACAAACTCTTTCACCTCCTGCACCTCCTTTCCCTTCCACTTCCACTCTCCTCCCTTATCCCTTCCCCCTCCTTTTCTGAACACCATAACCTTGGACTTTTCCGCATTCAACTCTAACCCCTTCTTATCCAGGTATCTTCTCAACCTCTTCATCATCTCCTTTAAGGCTTCCTCGCTATTTGCCAGCAACACTATGTCATCTGCATACGCTAGTGACCAAATTCTAACCCCTCCTATCCTGACTCCTCCTACCACTCCAGCCTCCAGCTTACTTTCCATATCCGCAATTAAAATCGCAAACAGCGTTGGGCTCAGAGGACATCCCTGCCTTAACCCCCTATCCATCCAGAATCCCTCCGGAATCCCCTCCCCTCCTCTTACCTTGTCTTTGGTCTCTTCATATATCTCCCTTACCCTCTCAATTAGGCCTTTTTCTACTCCCCTATCCTCCATCGCTTCCCACAACCTCCCCCTATCCACCGACGGAAACGAGCCTTTGAGATCCACAAAAAACGCGTACACTCTCTTCCCCTTCTTCGCTAATTCTCTATCCACCACGTGCTGCAGAACGTAGATATTGTCGATAGTACTCCTACCCGCCCTAAATCTCGCCTGCGTCTCCGGCAATATTCCTTTCCCCTCGACATCCTTCCGCAGTCTCTCTGCCACCACCATCACGTATACTTTATACGCCGTATTCATTAGCGTGATCCCTCTATAATTTTCCTGCCTATCTCTATCTCCTTTCTTATACAGTGGCACTATTAACCATTCTCTCCACCCTCCTGGGAATCCCTCGCCCCTCCATACTTTCTTCACTACCTCCTTCAGCCTCTCCCTAACCTCTTGTGTACTAAACAACCATGCTTCGTTCTCCACCCCATTCAACCCTGCTGCTTTTGACCATTTCCAATTCCTTATCTGCTTCTCTATCTCTTCGTCATTCAACTCCTCCGTCTCTGCGTCCCCCGTTCTTCTACTTCCCCCGTCCGTCTTCCTTGAATCTGAGCCCTGGAATGATTCTTTAAAAAATTCCCTCCATTCCTCACTTCCTATCTTCTCGCTGCCCCCCACCTTCCGCTTCCTAAACCTATTTATTATCTTCCAGACGTCCCCCTCTGTCTTAAAATTTGCTAACTCCCCTCCGGCTCTTTCTCCTTTTCCTGTTCTTTCTTCTTACACATCACTCTAAACCCCTTCCTCATTTCTACGTACTCCTCCCTCCTCGCGTTACCCTCTTTCCACTTCTTGTACTTCCTCTTCACCTTCCTTTACATCTTTTTACATTCCCTATTCCACCACGGCTTCACCATTGCTTTCTTCTTCTTTCTAAGTACCCTCTTTTGCACACACCCTTTCACCTTCTCTTTCAGATCCTCCCATATCTCTTCCACCGACTCCCCTCCAAAGCGTACCTTTCCTAGCTCCTCTTGATACTTCTCCACCGCCTCCCTCGTCCAGGTCACCCTCTTCCCTATCGAGACTTCTTCCCTTGTCTTCCGCCACCCTCACCTTTTATCCATAGACTCAATAGCTGATGGTCTGATTCCACCCTCCCCTCTACTGCGAATTTTTCCGTCTTCTCCCATCCTTGCATATTCATAACCACATAATCTATCACCGATACCCCGACCTGACTTACGTATGTATAATACGTAATAGCTCTATAATGCATCTATCAAAAAAGAAGTATTATTAGAGAGCAAAAAATATGCATCATTATAGAGCGAACAAGTATGCAATTCTATAAATGTTTTATGAGTAAAATGAAAAATCTAAGCTTGAGGATAGACTATTCATCCAATTTCATTGTCAGAGAAAATTTGTTCGACCGGTTGAGGATTGAGGGCACATAACAACTTTGAGTTAAGGTTAGTTCTTACGCATACGTTGTCAAGCATATGTTCAAATTTTGTGACGAATTCCGTACTCCGGTTGGCCCCAGTCGATTGGTGGGGGTTCACGTGTCCCAACTCTCCATAGACGATCTCTAGATAAACCAATAGGAATGCAGGTTTGTTGAGCGTGGTACAAGAGAGTCCCTCTATGGTAGTTCCCGAGGTAAGGGACAAAGCGGTCCAAGGGGACGAGAGGGAGGCGTTTGTAAGGTCAGCCGGGTCGCGATGTTTACGTTTCGGTGCTATAAGAAGCGACAAAGCAAGAAGGAGCAGAAGAACGGTCTGTATATTTCCGAGATGGTGCGCTGTTGATTAAGGGAACCCCCGAAATGGCTACTTTGGCGGGACTCTAGTGTCGTTGGTTATGGAAGTAGGAGGTGGCTTCTTGTGCATTGAAGAAATGGCGTGAAATTTAAAATGATATGTTGGAACGAAGTTGTCGAAGACAAAGTGGTAAGTAGGAATCTCAAAGATTCCTAGGCCAAAAATTAATTTTCAGATCAGTGAGTCGTTACTTTTAAAAAATTGCAAGAGGAAAGAAGTTTTTTACTTGCTGGATAAGCGAGAAAAGGTTCAGCTATGTATAAGGGAAAGAATTTTTTTTAATAAGAGAAAATTCTAGATTTCTCCTGGATTCTGTGTAATTGGGGCAAGCCCGTAAAACCAATAAACACGAGTTTATTCTCACGGAAGTACCTCGAATCTGACCACCTTCGCCGAGTGTTTTTTGGATTTTGGTGTGTTTCGTTGTTACTAAAGTTGTTAGAATATTCATCTCAGGTGCTAGGCGTACCTATCGCACAGTAAATGACGTCCCAATTTATTGATCAGACAAAGTGATCCTCACACACTCTGCCATTCGCCAGCCTCCCTAGCAGGCCGTAGAGAAGGGATACGGCCAGACTAGGATGGACGGAACGATCACTCTGAGGTTATCATTCAGATGCACAGATTCGAAGTACTCTCCCTGGTGTCTTATGTGAGTGTATGTGTGTGTGTGTTCATCATTCGGAGACGTCCAGCGAACATCGAACGTGATTTCCCTCTAGTGCCTCAAGCGCAAGAAGATCGCTAACTCATTTTCGAGTCTTCTCCAAATCAGCTTCGGCCCGCAAGTTTAGGCTCTCGAAAGGCCCATTTATCCTTGGTACGACACCAGCTTTTTCTGACGAGACCTACAGTTTAAGGTGGGTTCTGAATCACCGAAGCCCCAGTAGAAGTGCATGAAAAATTTCCATTGGTATCGGCTAAGGGATCGCACCCCAGACCTCCTGCATAGAAGTCTGACGCGCTATGGTCTGAGCCACTGTGTGTTCTTTGCTAACCTTGTTTGAATTGAAAAAGTTTTTGAAATAACGTAAGATGATCTGTCCAGAATCCGGAACCCTCTTCCAAACCTATAAAGCATTGTTTAGATGCTAAGAGAGAACAACAGACCAGACATCGGTATGTGGAATTTTTTAACTAACACAATTTGATTCTCTTGAAGGCATGAAAGATCCCTACTTTACTGGTATACAGAGAAAAAATGTTGATGAGACAGGATTCAAATTTTTCAAGTCTTTTCTCGTGACACTGATTCAAGAAATGGAAATACTTTGTCATGAGGAACAATTAAAGATTCCCATAATTTTCATAATTCTCAAAAATGTTCCGAATTTTGGAAATTCATTGAAACTTCCAAAATTTGTTTGGAAATGTCAAAATCTGCAACAATTTCCTACAGGTTTGAAGACTGCAGATTGTCAAAAATTTTGGTGGAAGCATGCGCAATATATCAGGCTGCTTAACTTAATCTCGTCGCTTATTGGACAATCTATCGAAAGGAAGACTCAAATTTACTTTCTTTCCTAGGGCAGAAAGTAGATGCCTTAGCGTGAGGTAAGTACAGTAACCTGCCATTGTCCACATTCGATGTGCTACAAAGGCGTTGAAAGTCGAAATTTCAGACTGGATGTTGTAAAAAAGTATTTCAAAAGAGTTCTGAAGCGATTACGTGACACGCACAGAGAGAAACACACTGATTGTGGTCCTGACCTGGCTCCCTGTGATTCCTGGATGTTTTTCGAATTAGAGTAACATGTAAAACGAAAAACATGTCAAGACATAGAGGAAATGAAACGCAATGCGACGAAGCAGCATTTAGCAATATCGAAAGGAGTCTTAAAAAAGTGGTTCCGAAAGTGGAAGGATAGCTTGATGAAGGTTATTGCTTGCAAAGGGGAGTACTTTGAAGAGGATATCATCGCAATTGATCAGAATCAACTCTTACTTTTGATACACCACAACAGTGGCGTAACTACCGGTGTTCCATGTGTTCAGAGAATGCGGGCGCCGCTGGCTAGAAGGGCCCTCAAAGCCACCAATGCGGAAATAATTGAAAATTTGCCATGCACACGCTTTTCCATCACCACTCAAGGGCCCCCACATCGCAACCGGCACTGGGGCCCCCACAACCCTGAACACAAATTTTTTAATCGAAATTACACCATTGAACCACAAGGTTGGATACTTTCTAGAAAAACCTCGTATATGGGTTATTCTGCACGCACAAGGCACTTTCGAAAAAACCAAATTAAAAAATATATATATATTTTTCAAACTGATTTCTTCTAGCGTAAATTAGGTTTATTACTATTAAAGCAAGTACTTATTAAAGTATCCAGGCTACATTTTCCATTTTCCCTCTTTCGTGTAACTAGAATTAGCCATAACTATAGTACATGAAAATGCAATCAAATTTTCACAAATGAGCAATAGCATAATGGAAAATGCATACTAGGTATAAATAAAGTGAATGATTTTTTTAACCTATCAGATTAAAAAGATTTCAGCTCATATTTCTTTAATTAAAGTGAAACAATTTTTGATTATACTTTAAAGATAAAACTTTATTTTTTATTAGCTTAGAGAAAAATTATTTTTCACCGTAAGGGTATTTGAACATTATTACTTATTTTTCAGAAGCTATTCCAAATACTTATATTGAAAAATGATTTTTGTTCAAGTTGTAAAAATATTATGTTTCATCGCAGGCATTCGGTATTATTGCTTGGCCCTCGGCGTGCGAAAATATTGTCAACTGATGTCACAACTTAAAATACCCAATTGATTATGAAAATTCTGCGATTGAATTTTTTGTTTCTCGCATTTCTGACTAAAAAAGTCACATTGTTTGTTCATTTATCCTCGCCTAGAACTGAAATGAAATTATTCATTCGAGAAACTTCCTTTTCATTAATTTTCTGCAAAGTTTTTTTTCGAAAGGGTTCTATTTCTTATCACCCATCCCTGACAAACTAAAAGTAAGGTCACGTCAAAGGATGTTACGTCGAAATGTAACAACACAATAGTATATTACACTACTAGGGCAGAAAGTGTGAGATTCCTGCATTGCGCGCCATGATGCCCGAGGCGAAGCCGAGGGCATCGCAGCGCGCAGTTCAGGGCTCTCATACTTTCTGCCCGTGTGGTGTATACTGCTTTTCTTTATAGCCGGTCGAAAGTACGGAGAAAAATAATAAATGTATTGCATCGAAAATAAAATAATGATGCCTGCCCCCGACATTTGCGGCACGAGCGAAGCGAGTGCTGCTGGTCGGGGGGGCAGGCATAAAATAAAAATAAACCAATGTAGACAATTGAACATTTATTTTTAAACAATTTCTCAAGCTAACAAATATGCAAATTTTTAAATTTAATAAACATGTATTTTTTTAAATAACAAAACATGAAAATTTCTCAAGTTAACTGAGCATAAAAGTTTTCCAATTTAACTAACATGAACATTAATTTAAATTTAACAAATATAAATTAATTGAAATTAAATAAACATAAAATACATTAAAATTAAACAAAAGACAGTTAATAACAAACCATGGTTACTAACAAATGAATAATGTCAGTCGGGGTAATGAAACCAGTTTCACGTCTCAATATAAATAAAAAAATTTTTGCTCCCGCTATTACAGAGGGCGTGCGTGCAGCATTACCGATGCACAAATCATTAACTTTCTGCCCTGAAATAGGCGCAAAAGTTGCGTACTTTCGACCGAGGTATAAAGAAAAAAGTATTTCCAATGTTTTAAAGTATAATGAATTGAGAAATCCTTTGGAAAATCATTTTCTGTTGCCCTGCTTCAAATTTTCATGTTTTATTCAGAAACTTTTCTTAAGAGAGATGAAAGTTATTGATTGTGAGTTACCTCGATGGATACTAAGGAAAATACGTAAGAGTTTTTCGTACTTTTTTCCATTTGCGAAGAAGGTTCTTAATGTTGACACTCAAAACTTAGAAGACGAATAGTGAGATATTTTTTGATCCGATATCCAAGCAGGTCCCGAAAAGGTATACATAGTTGTCAAACAACGGCTGCTTATATATCGACGTAACCTCAAAAATAATTTCAAAGAAACTTATATTTGCATGTTTGGACATCTGTTACTGAGGTCTTTCGGGTGCATGATATTTCTCACTCCGGTTCACAATAACATAACCTAATTTTTACTGTGAAACTTGTTATGAGGTACTAAAGTGAAGACATTATTAGGTTTTACAATAATGCAATCACTTGATTCAATAACTTAATCCATGGACACCAAAATGCCCTGTCTGTGGAAAATTACTCATATATAAGAAGTGTGATATCTTTTTACTCAAAAAATTTTTCTTTTCTTTTTGCAACACTGGTTGAAAATTGTCAAAATATTTAATTGCTTGTAGATAATATAGGTGAATTGTAATATTTTCAGGGAACGTAAAATATATTGAATAGATATAATTCTACTGCTTCATCATTTTTGTATGATGACAAAAATTTATAAATAAATGTTGTGATGGACGCTTATAATAATTTCGCACGTGAGAGACAAAATCTTAGAATGTACTTTTTTCACACAAAATATTTCTTTTTGTTACAGGCATATTCAAGATTATTCAATGGAATATGAGCGAGCAATACGTAATTTTTAGTAGTATCTTGTGAAGTATATCGGAAAAAAAAATCTTCTTCACCTTTAATTTTAATGCATTAGCAAATAATATTTCCATTCAGGTTACCTTGAATTCTCATATCCGTAAATTTATTAATATTCATTAGATTTATTTTCTATCTCCAGAGAAGGTGGCCCAAACTCTTAGTGCTGCGACTCAGGAAAGGTCCACTAATGATAATAAGGAAATCAGGGAGGAAGCTGATGAAAGTGATATCAATAAGGCATATGAAGTAAGATCTATACTTCTATATCTGTCTATCTGTCTTGAATCCAGTTACAATACTTAATAAGTAGTCGCGGAAAATTGTCCGGGTATAGCTCCGGAGGAAAAATACCGCAGCTGAGACGTAGCAAGCGTAGAGGCCGCGCGAACCCCTTTTCTAGCTGCTCTTCTGAATAACAGTTGCACCACTACACCCAGTTGCAGATGCAGTTCAAAACGACTGAACGCGCAGAGCACACGACATTGGGTTTGCAAATAGTGCCGATCACCCTGAAGTTTTGAGTTTTGGAAATAATTTGGATGGAAACTCGACGGCGGTCCGGCGAATCGCTTACAAACTTGAGTCGACGGATCGACTGTAGGATGACTAGATGGACTGCCATGATGCCACCATTACGCCTGTTCACAAAGGCTTCATGGCACGTACGCACACTCTGTGTTGCCTGAAACACCCAGAGCTTCAGCACGTTCAGGAACGGTCCTTGCAAAAGCGAGCTGACTACCTGTCGCGTACTAGATATGAACCCAAAGCGCTCCCTCAAACACTGCATCAACTGAAGAAGAATATTGGCTGGCCAAATAGGGTGCTTTCCGTGTTGAGTGTGTAAGTTACCACATAACATCTGGTAGGCCGTTTACGGAAAGGTCAAAGCTGCTGGCAGTGAAACAGCACATTGCTGAAAACATACGGGTGCTTTCTCACGCAAGGACGCATCATTCCCTTTCAGCGATCTCCCTGCTCCTGTCAAAACTCCGTCTGTACCGGTCGAGATCGAAACTTCTTTGGCAAAAGAGGAGGAATGTTCATCATTCACTGCCGATGAGGTGAAGAAAGCACTAAGGTGCACGAAGAACTTTTCCGCTGCAGGACCAGATGTTAACAGGAACTTCCAGTAGAGGAAGTTTAATTCTACACAGACAAACACCTGGCCTATATCGTCATTTCATATTGGAGGTTGTAGATACCCATTCTGCAGTGCCTGATGTTGAAAAGCACTATATTCCGAACAATAAAAGGCGATTTGTCTAACCCAATCAACTTATAAGCTAATAACTTATCTGAAAAAGATTTACAATATCTTTACAGCTATCCTGAACGACAGGATTGTTCGGAGAATCGCTGGTTGATGGCCTGGATTGAATTTCAGAAGGCTTTCGATTTAACCGCCCATAGACTTATCATTTCTTTTTTAGAAAGCCTGAAGGTCCATCCACACATAGCGAGATATATACAGAGATTGACGCCCCTTCGGAAAATCAGATTCACTACCTTATCTCGAAATAATCAAGTGACAGCAAATAGCGTCACCTTCCAGAAATCTGATTTTCAGGAAGATACCATGAGAACTCCTTTGTTTTGAATCACACTTCTGCTTTCATCTCTCGCACTCAAGATGAATGATTGTTACGGACTTAAGATTGGACAAGTGTACCAAGATTTATCTGAAGCAACAACGAATTGCTGACGTTTCTAAAGATCCTGAGCTCGTTGATATGAGTGTTAGCAAACACCTTGACGCAGGAGAGACCTGTATATACTTAGGCGTGCCTGGAAGCTACGTAAAGGATATAAAATTAGTAGAGTCCTTCGACAGATTCGGATTCCAATGTGTCGCAAATGAAAACGTTCCTCTTCTGAAAATGCTTAGGAATCACGAGATGATTGACAAAGGAGCATTTCTTTACAAAGCCGCGGAGAAGGCGGCTGAGGTCCTTGGCCTGAATCTTCACCTGAGAAGTGAGCAAAGAACATGACTTAATCTAGATGTCTCACTATTTTTGCATGCCAGAACGATGTGATTTCTACCTTAGTGCACCATAGTCGCTTCTTAGGTCAATAAAAAGCACATACTGACTACCTAGAACTAGAGCTAACACTATTCAGGTATGACACTCGCGCGGGAACGACGTAACTTCACAGACACGATACGGCCCTAAGAGTGCTTAACTATTATCTTTGTCGCTTCTAAGGTTTTGAACGCTATACTGCCCATGCCGAACGCTCCGAGGGAGATACGGTCAATTGTCGAGAACAAGAAGTGCCGAATTTTCTGCAACCACAAGTATCGAAGAGCAGTCTCAATCGCACACTCCGGGCCTGAGATCGTTCTCTAGGACCTTGAGAAACGGACTAGATTTGAGAACAAATTCGCGGCTCTGGCCACGTCACAGCCAAAGAGATGAAAAAGGAAAATGCTGAGAGATATCATGACCTTATAAGGAAGATTATTGAGACTGTACGCAGAATATTTGGTTAAAATGAGCGTCCTTGTGGTCACTGCTTTTGGCGATGCGAAGCTGTCACTGGTTTGTCACCTCAAAGAATTCATCGTACCCTGTGGCCACTCATTCATATTGACGTCAAGAAACGTGGCCATGGGTGAGATTTGCTGCCGTTCTATGGGAAGCCAGTGTCATTTTCATCGGTGGCAGTGTCTCCCATTGGTACCCCGCAGTGGGTGTTTAGCCTATTTTTGAATTCTCTCTCTCTCTGTCTATATATATATATATTAATATAAGTAAATCAGGTATTCCTCACATTTTTGGCAGAATTGAAAAATTTATATATTCGTGTTTAAAAATTTTTAGCATTCTGCAGGATTTCCAAACTTCGAAAAGCTCTGCAATGGAGAAATTTTACTAAAGGCGGATATACAGAAAAAATTAAAATGCCGATACGTCGACCATGGTATTCCTTTTCTGAAGGTTGCACCTTTTAAAGAAGAAGAAGCAGCTTTAGACCCTAGAATCGTTTTATTCCACGATGTAATTTACGAAGAGGAAATAGAGACTTTCAAAAGATTGTCAAAGCCCGAGGTTCGTGCAAATTTTTAATTAAAAAAAAGTTTTTTCTAACAAAAAGGTATCCGGTTG
Source organism: Andricus quercusramuli (assembly GCA_932178445.1). Taxonomy (NCBI): domain Eukaryota; kingdom Metazoa; phylum Arthropoda; class Insecta; order Hymenoptera; family Cynipidae; genus Andricus; species Andricus quercusramuli. Next base: position 20,118 of record CAKNXH010076445.1, on the reverse strand, counting down.
ATATTTGAGTGAGCAGTGAGAATGTGACCATACCCAAAGTTGTGGATATATCTCACCACGTAAAGGTAATTTTTGTTGCAAATAAAAAACATTTGAATCGGAGTAACGACAACACTTAATTTTTTCTTTGTAAAATTCATTGTTTTACAAAAATTACCTTTTCTTATGGCTTCGGAATAGATCATATCGTTTTTCGCTGATTAGGAATCCGTCAAGAAACGCGCTCCATCACGTTAAGATTTTGACAGAAGTGGGTTTGAAATTGTCAAAAACCCATTGTTCTGGTTAAATTTGTGTACCTGTAGAAATGAATAAGAAACTATAAAATCCTATAGCCATGCACATAGGTCTATTGGGAACTGTTTTTTCAGATCTGTGGAGTTCGTGTGACCGACTCAATTTATAGACAAAAATCTTAAATATCCATAAACCCTACTTGGGCTGCACTCTGGTGAGAGAAATTAAATCTAACGACAGTTTGTTTTCTTGTTGAGGGAGCGGGGCTCTGTGCTTCCTTGCGACTATGTCTAGCTGAGGGAATTATAGGTCGTTCAAGTGCTGGCAAGTAGGCTGAGCGCGGTCAAAAAGCAGTAAGCACCAAGCAGTAAATTTTTAATAATAAATATAAACGCGTTTATGATTCGCGGTACAAAACTATCAACGTGTTATCAACATGTTTAGTGGAGTTCTCTTTTATGCCAGCATGAATAAAAAAATAGTCGAATTTAGATTTAAAAAACATTATTTTAAGCGTTCTTTACAAATTCCTAATAGACGCTAGAAAACGGCACTTACTTTGTTTTGTAACACTATGCCAAGCAGATTTTATGTAAAGAATGAGCTTCCAAAATAAAGTAAGCGTCATGAAACACAATTTATTCACCTGGGCGAGTAATCGCATTATGTGTAAATTTTTAAATAATCATATAATGATTTAATTAACTTCTTACTTATATCCACCAGAATAAATAATAATTTATTTCACTTCTTCTTTGTGATTTTATTAATAACATTCAAATTAACATGAATAAAACAAAATTTTTATTGATAATAACCTGTTTTATACAATTTGACATGAAGTAAACAGCAAAGAAAATTTAATTCATTATATTTCTGTACTCATTCTTTACTGAATTGGATGTGAAAGCATCAAAACTGTTCAAAGAAATGTTGCCATGTGACTCGCGATACAAATGCGCTGTGTCAGTTTTGCGAAGGATGGCAGAAAATGAAATGGTGGCGCCACTAGCGTGACGCCCTACATTTAAATAAGAGCTGATTAGAATCATGGAAGATTTAGTATTTTTTGCCGCTTTTGTACTATTAAAAGATGGAGATATAAATTAAATGTGGAGTAAATACAGTAGGAGGATATATATGAGTAATAAATTTCAGGTTAATTTATTTAGATAAATATAATTATTCAATTATTCACAAATATACTACGATAAAAGTATAGCAATTATTATGCAGACAGAACATAATGATTTATTATATACAATTGAGAAAAGCTACGTTTCACAAAATTTTGTGACTTCCTTTTTCGCAAAATTATCCTTTTTTTAATTTAGGTTTCTTGTACTATTCTGACAGACACAAGATCATTATTTTAAAATTATAATTTACTGTAATACTTGAATTTATGATTAAATTAATGTAATTGTACATAAATGTCGAAAATCAGTGATAATTCAAAACTGTCATCAATGTTACTTTTACATTTTTCTTGAAGATAGTAAGGGGCTTCAAATATTTTTTAAATGGAAAAAACTATTTAAGCTATAATTTCACACACTATCATAATAATCTAAAAGTTTTTCAACAAAAAGAATATATCAGAATTTTTAAATCAATGTAGCCATGGAACTGTCAGAGCCACTTGATTATTTTAGGTTGAAGGACATCGGTGTAAACAAATCGAAATACTTACCGCTATAACCGTTCCATCCTGAGCTGAAACTTCCTTCTTCAGTCGTACCCTGATAGACAGTTCGGTGTTATACATCGATGCCTCCATTTTCATAACACATTTATCCGTGAATGAATAGAATAAAGATAAAGTTATGACATGTCACGAGTTCTTAGATGCAAAATAATAACAAACACCGGGCAGACAGGGCGTCGCAGAAGTGGCGCCAATGTTTCCCGACTCGCCGCTCTTCACAAAACTGACACGCGCCTCTAATGCAAAAGCGAAAATCGTGTCTCCCCCCTGATTTACATTAAGTGACACCTGATAACGTGCTTAACTCAATTTTGAAAAAAGTGGCGCTTACTGTTTTTCGACCGCGCACAGTCGAAGTTTTCTGGGTCAGACACGTGATTACCACAACAGTATAAACATATTCCGCACATAGCCGCCACAACAAACTCTAAGGATCGCTCAAGTTGAGGCAAGCCAGTTAAACGACTATAAAAAAGGACAAGTTTACACACTTGTATAGGTGTTGAACTGTGATCAGTACAGGTGGAAAAATAACGTTGAATTGGAATAAAATGATGAGTAGTTATGTCTGACAATGGGGATCTTGATGTTTTCAGCTTCCACTCGACTGCGTGTGGATAACAACTCTCTCGCCGTTTGAGGTTGTTCCTTAACATCCTGCATTAGGCCGGCTTCGAATGGGTAGAGAAATAAACAAAAAACGTGTTTTATCATCAACGAAGATCGAATCCATTTACGGGGCCAGTAGTTTAGTAGGTACAAATCGGCGCGAAATGCCGGCGCGGGTTAGGAGACGTCGGCTTGGAGTTACGGTGAGACAAATTGAAAAAAAAAGAAAAAAGAAAAGGGGACTTATGGCAGTATTTCGACATTGCAAGAAATAATTTTGAAAAGAGGACAACAAGTCTTATGTGCCAAAAGAGGAAGAAATATCGTTACACATCGACTCGCGTTGAAAATTCACCAAAAAACTGCTGATTTACCACTAAGATGAGATGGTTCAAGAGAATTCGACAAGACAAAGGTTGTCGATTGCTGCCTACAAGTCCATAAAAGAAGTAGAACTTCAGAAGTGGATAGGCCAGACAGGAATAGTCGAGCGCAGACAATTTCTGGGTAATGTGCACGTTGTAATACTTGAGCTCGCGACTTGAGGCGAGAATACAACTCAAAACATACGCCGACTCCAGACTGGGCTCCAATATATCCAAAAGAGAAAAAAAAACATTTTGATTTGCGATCTCAGTATTAATAGATTAAAATACATTCCAATAGGCGTCGTGGGCTTAGTAGGAATCATGACAATAACAAAATCTGATGTACATTAGGCTACCTTCACAATATCGTTGCGACGCGGAATATCCAAAATGGTGTGTGTCACTCAGGCAGTAAACACAACCGCGGGAGAAATCTACTCTGTCCTGTGTTGCGTATAGTATTTTATTCCACTCTCGATCGTGGACACCTTTTACTTTTACCGCTAATTTTACTTTTAACCTAGTAATTTTACTTTCGACTCGCGAATCTTACTTTCGCCCCATAGATTCGGTTCACAGGAAATATATGCTACTTTCACCCCTATTTTCAGGGGTAAGAGGTGGCCATTTCGGTCAAGTGTTCAATAAAAACTTTTGATTCTCTTGGAGCCTAGTACCATGGGGTTTTCGGGGCTGCTGATTACGAATCCAAATTAAACAAAATTCGAAATTCAGAATGACGGAAAAGTTTACTGGAAAACATGATCGTCTCGAATCTTTGTATGAGAGGGTTTTCGAGGTCACTGCCGACGGGCAGTTGAATTTTCAATGTCCTATGAGAGGACATCCCATACTATACCGCAGCATTCGAACTCTATCTTAAGGGTTCAGACCCTTTTAATTTCAGACTCAGACCTTCGGACTATTACTATAACCGCCCCAACAATTCTAATCTCAGAAAGCGAAACTTGATTTTTAAGGTTTCGACCACCTTCTTGGGATTTGGCCCATTTATGGATCGGTAGCTACGAGGTGAGAAAATACAAAGCCTTGGTACTGCGTGTAAACAAAAAAAGAAGAAACGGGACCCTGCTTTTCGTCAATTACGTGGCGTTTCATTTATCTAATATGTTCTTTGCCAACGTTTCTCCCATTCATTGAAACCAGACTGAAAGCGAACCGAGAAAGGCGGTGTTTAATCCTGAAGGGGTCCACAAATTTCAGACACAATTCGGCGGCCATATCTTCAGCCTTCTTTGACAGCCTCCTTCCGGACTCAGACCATGCTGAGTCCGGAAGGGGTCGCCTCGGTACTAAGGCTGAAGGGCCTAGTCCCTAGTTAGGGCTCTCTTCAAGCAGTCAGACCCCTCTTACTGTTTTTCACCACAATGCCACTTTTCCTTCGTTCTGAATAATCGCGTCACTTGTTCCGCCACCGCCCGTATTCCGATAGGAGTCGCCGATATCAGAATGTCATCCATAGACACCTACTCAGTTTCTTTGAAGTTTTTCAAAGCGGGCATGAGGTTGTTGTGGAGACCTTGTCGGAACACGCCTGGATATTATAAGATATTTCTCATATGAACAACAAAATTCACTCTTATCTGGATTCACCGTTAGACACACTTCAAGTACTCTATCAAGAACCTTTGCCAACCAGTCTGAACGCTCTATAAAGGTACCGGTGATGATTATCACGTCTTTCTGTTGGCTGAAGACATTTGGCCTAATTTTAGGCGTGATAAATTGGTTGATTAACCTTCAAAGGTCGCCGATGCAGCAGTCAATCCGTAGGGCATTCTCTTATACTGAAAAAGTCTCCTGTCTGGCACAGTGAAAACGATATATTTTTGACTCGTTTGTCTAACAGGATGCGGTTAAACGCCCAGCTGTAGTCTATTTTCGTAATATTTATGGTAATTTTTAATTTTTCACGGAAGTTCGTCATGTACGAGAGTACCTATTCCCCTGACTATGTCTAGTGCACGGTGTAGTGCTATGTACTTTTTTTCTCTTAGGTCTTATTCTATCTTCCTAAATTTGCCATTCTGATAACCTTCAATCCACTTCAGGCAGGCTGGAGGTTGGTTCGTATTTTGTTCACCATAAAATGAATGTTGGCCAGAATTCATTCTCTCTTGCATTTTCGTTGTTTAAAGTCAAAATATGTGCAGGTATTCAAATCAAATTTGAAATTTTGTCTTGACCTTGACATGGATTTTGTGACAGGGTTTTTGGATTGTAAAGGTAGATTCTATCGATTAGAGGTTGTGAACGGTGTTGAGATCTCATAGAAATTCGCGTAATTAAAAGAAAGATTTGAAATCTCTATTCGAGGTGCGAATGCCGTTCGCCTGATTCTACGAGTCGGAATTGCTTCTACGTAAGCCGCTGTTGAGGTTACTGTGGTTAGGGTCGCTCTGCTTGTTTAATTGGCAGAGGTTGTCACGCTAGGGTTTGTGGTTATTGTCCATGCTGCCAGGTGTATGACCGGGTCCAGTATATCTTAGTTGTTGGCTGACCCGAACGAGTCTAATTCTCACGAAAGCTATCTATGCTTGTCATCTGCTTTGATATGCCTTGCATCTGATGTGATAGGTGTGACGTCAGAATATCTTGACGTCTACCCTTTGAGAGGTTCATGTAACTTACGCAATCTCGAGTATTTTTCTTCTCGCGTATTTGTAGTACTCAATTGTAAGAGTAGCAGGGTTCTGTTATTTCCTAATTGTATACTTCCGCTTCCATATGCTTCTACACAGCGTACGTATTTGCCGCAAATTCTATAAACGTAATTTTGAAATTTAAAGTTCCGACTGAAAGATCAAATCCTATTCTCGAAGAACGAGGAGAGTAAACTCTCGTTTTATTTTGCCTAATTTACCAGAAGGATTAAGTTTCAAGCCCTGAAACGTCAGTTATCTTACAAAGTTACCGGCGGTGCTTACTTTTTGTCATCGTTACTGATTTATATTTCAAAATTTGAGACTACGGACTCAGGTTGGTTTTAAGGGATGGGTAAAGAATACCCCATCAGAATGGTTACATACCATGACAACTCCAAAACGATTTGATGTTTTAACACATACACAATAATAAGTATATTTTCCTTTCTGCAGTTAAAAAGTGCAAGAACAATAAATACTACCACTGGCGAGCACGATCTTTCTGGAGAGAGAATTACCGAAACTGCCTGGATTGACGACTTCGAAAATAAACAGGTAAAGCTTCTGCGTCGTCGAGTGGAGCATATGACAGGTTTGTCAATCGATACAGCCGAGGCACTGCAAATCGGTTATTACGTCATTGGAGGCCATTATGGAGTACACTTAGATTTCTTCGATGTGAGCAAGTTATGGGTGAATTTTGATGTATATCGAGCTAATACTCCACTGATACAATAATAAATTTGAAACTTTCCAGGACGTTCAATTTTTCGGCACCAACGCTGGAAATCGTATCGCTACTGCTCTGTTCTATGTAAGTAAATAAATCCTTTTCAGCCCGTGCGTGCAATCTAAATAAATTTGAACTCAAATTCATTCGGGTTGCCCGCACAAGCTGAAAAGTATTGAAATAAGAAGTCTCAGTGAACTTGGTTTTGAGCTATAAGAAAACTGTTATTGTACCCAACCGGTGAATTATTTAATAAGCCTGTTTTGTCACTTCACTTTTATATTACGACCTGAACTTCAACTGAAGATTGATTCGAGTGAAAGGGAGTGCGAGTGCTCATCATTTTTTAATGACCTATCATTACAGATTAGGTTAAGATTTATAGTATGTCTTTTTCCAATTCGGCTGCTTGAACGCCTCTGGATTCGGTACTACTGGCGCCAGAAGTCTTTTGGGCGAACCCCCACCACCAAACGGAGTACTTAGGTTCTATAGTTTCTCCGAGCGAAGTAGCCCCCCAAGTTCTAAGATATGGGGTAAAATTTCCCACGTGTCCCCGCCTAAAATTTTGTTGTCGCCTATCTTATTCAAACTCCGTCAGATTGTAGTGCTAGTGGACCTCTTTAAATTCTGTAAAGGAAGCGCACCTAGTATAATGGGTTGTCAAGATACAGGGGCCCGAATTTTCGACGATTCACCCCGACTGCTAACCTTCAATTGTACATAACTCCCGTTAAAATTATTCAATTTAACTTTTTTATGAGGGTTTTCGAAAGGTATTTTAACAAGGTTTACAACAAAAATAACCATTGAACGATAAAAAAATTATTTCACCTTGATTTTTCATTTTAAAAAACATTTTTGTGATTTTCTCCCAATGCGGCATCTTTGATATTTTTTTAATTAGGCTAGAAAAAAAGCTTGATTTTTTCTTTTGAAAAACCCCCCAGAACGAAAATGGGATGGAAAGTATTGGTTGAGTTGTAGAAGGTCATAAGAGCGCGGGTGCCCCGCGTCAACGAGTCACGGCGCTACCAGGCGTGCTGTAGTGACTCAGTTGTTCTAATAATTGATAAAAATGATTTTTCAGTTAACATATAACGAATACTTCATTTTATTCTGACTTTTTGATAGTTTCAGAACGATTATGATATCTCGTGGCCACGAAAACAATAGATTTTATCTCAAATTATAATTTTCACCTGATTCGCATTTGTTTTGTATCTGCAGTCATAGTAAACAAATGAAAATTGAACTCTTTGACATCTGCAGCTAACACCATACGTATCATTCACTCCGAAAACGGTTGCTCTCGCTTCGCTGAATCGTAGATTTGTGGCATTCATACCTTATTTTAGACTTCTTCAGTAATTGTACTGGTCCTTTTTTATACTTGCAACTACAGTTGTAGTTTGATTTTGTGCAGCAGGTAAAAAAATATTTCATTGATCAGTACTTTTTCACAATGAAGAGACGGAGGAGCTTCGGTCATCGTTGTTGTAATCCTTTTCAAAAGGATAATCATAAGCTCACATCTGATCTAAGACCGATTTCTTTAAAACTTCGAGAAAAGTACCCTAGCATATCAACCGATTCTAAAGTATGTGGATCGTGCAGAAAAGAGATGTATGAATTTTCCCTATTTTCTCCTTCGTTTAATGAAGTAGATCCCATGATTGAAGATGAATATGCCCTCATTTCCAACAACAATGCATCCCTTGTTGAAAGCGACATATTATCTGGAATTGAAAATGAGGTATTATTTGAAAGAGATTTTCCTGTAAATGATGAAGCATTTCCCTCTCCGTCAACATCAAAAACTAAGAGATTCACAAATTATTGTAGCAATGAAGAGCATGTCGGCAAGTCGGCAATGGAAATTCTTCAACAAATCAAAGGAAAATTTAAAAACTCTTCCAGTAATTCGGAAAAAGTTTTACTTTTGACACTGGCACCAAAGTCTTGGGGTCGCAGGAGATTAGTTAAAGAATTCGGGGCTTCTGAGCGCCAAGCTCGAAAAGCGAAACAACTGGTAGCAGAAAATGGTATTTTGACATCTCCCAATCCAAAAAAAGGCAGAGCTTTAGCCCATGAAACAGAGATTTTGGTTATAGATTTTTACCTTGATGACGAAAATAGTCATATGATGCCCGGAAAAAAAGATTTCGTCTCAATTAAAAAAGATGATGGCTCCCGCGAGCATATTCAAAAAAAGTTGATTCTGTGCAATCTTTCGGAATTATACAGCAATTTTAAAAATCAGTACCCCGAAATTGAAGTAAGTTTTTCAAAATTCTCACAACTCAGACCTCGTCAATGCGTACTCGCTGGAGCTAGTGGAACTCATAATGTTTGTGTGTGTGTCCACCACGAAAACGTTAACCTAATGCTTGATGCTGTGAAAATAAAAGAAATAACCCGTGATACTGAGTCCCCTATTGTAACACATCATGACGCTATCAAAAAAATCATATGTAGTAGTCCTAGTCCAGAATGCTACCTTGATGAATGTCAATCATGTCCCAGTACAGATGCTCTTGAAGATTTTTTGAAATCGGTTTTTGCAGATCATTCCATTGATAGAATAGAATATCAATGTTGGCAACAAACTGATAGAAGCACATTGCGTACTGAGGTCACTGATGCAGAAGATTTTGCAGAAGAACTTGTCGAGCGTCTATTTAAATTGAAGTCTCATTCTTTCATAGCTAAGCAGCAGTCTTCCTTTTTTAAACATCTAAAGAATAGCTTGAAAGAAGGAGAATTTCTCATTCTATGCGATTTTGCTTAAAACTATGCATTCGTAGCGCAAAATGCCGCACAGTCGTTTCATTGGAACAATGATCAGGTCACGATTTTTACAACTGTCATCTATTACAAAGAGGGTAATGAATTAAAACATCGCAGTCTAGCTCTCTTATCCGACAACCTAAATCACGACACAATATCTGTTTAAGAATTTCAGAAAGTTATAAACAAATACCTAAAAGAAAATTTCAAACCGAAAAAAATTATTTACTTCATCGATGGTGCAGCACAACATTTTAAAAATAAGTACAATTTTGCAAATCTGCTGTGTCATGAAGCAGACTTCGGTATTCAGGCGGAATGGCACTTTCACGCGACTGCACATGGAAAAGGACCATGTGATGGAATTGGGGGCAATTTGAAAAGACTCGCCGCACGTGCAAGTCTCCAGGCGTCGTCTCAGAATCAGATTTTGACTGCTGATGCTCTATATCAATGGGCTAAAAAAGCTTGCCTGAAACGGTAGTATTTTTCATCTCCAAAGAAAATCATGCCGCCGCTGCTGAAAACCTTAAAACTCGATTCGACTCTGCAAAGACTATGCCGGGTACACAAAAATACCATTCCTTTGTACCCTCTTCAGAGTCGACTCTCATTTTGAAGAAGTATTCGTCATCTCCACAGTATGACATTTTCCCGAAGAGAAAAATCGCAAAGAGATCGCGAAGAGAAGAGCAAAGTGAACGTTAAGCTGAATCAAAAATCACTTTTTAAGTAACACAGTGAGAGGCAAGGGGACTCATACCAAAAAGCACCCCAAAACGTGAGAGGCGAGGGGACTCACATAAAAAAGCACCCCAAAACGTGAGAGGCAAGGGGACTCACATAAAAAAGCACCCCGAAATGTGAAAGGCAAGGAGACTCACGTCAAAAATTGTTAAAGGCAAAGAGATTAACACCAAAAAAACTCATCAAAACGTGGGAAGCAAGACGACTCATTAAAAATAATTTCAAAATGTAACAGATAAGCAGAACCATCCACCAAAATCGTTAATGATTTTATTATTAACTATCGTTTTCCTACAATGGAACCATTTGAAAATTTTAAGTAAGAAAATATGTAAATCGTTCTCCAGCTACATGAAAGTAAGGATAAAATGAAATATTTGTTATATGTTAACTGAAAAATCATTTTGATCAATTATTAAAACAACTGAGTCACTACAGCACTCCTAGTAGCGCCGTGGCTCGTTGACGCGGGGCACCCGCGCTCTTATGACCTTCTACAACTCAACCAATAAGTCCCATCCCATTTTCGTTCTGGGGGGTTTTTCAAGAGAAAAAATCAAGCTTTTTTTCTAGCCTAATTAAAAAAATATCAAAAATGCCGCATTGGGAGAAAATCACAAAAATGTTTTTAAAATAAAAAATCAAGGTGAAATAATTTTTTTATTGTTCAATGGTTATTTTTGTTGCAAACCCTGTTAAAATACCTTTACAAAACCCTCATAAAAAAGTTAAATTGGATAACTTTAACGGGAGTTATGCACAATTGAAGATTAGCAGTCGGGGTGAATCGTCGAAAATTCGGGCCTTTTGAATTCCAGAATATTGAATTTTTCATTTAAAATTAGCTATTTTGAAGAATTTCAAGATGAACTCGTTCAATCTCACATCATTTCACGTGATGCCAAGCGAAATTTGAAGTGATCATTTTACTTTCTTCAGAGACAAGTTTTATTTCTATAATAATTCTGTTTTTGTAATGATAAAAGAAGGATATGAAATAATATTTAATGTTCAGGATGCTTATTATATAAAACTCCATAAGACATATTCTCCTCAGATGAATGACGTCGAGAAAGGAGGAGCTACAGTTTTTCCATACTTAAACGTTACCATATGGCCTAAGAAAGGTAGTGCAGCATTCTGGTACAATCTGAAACGAAATGGAGAAGGCAATATGTTAACTCATCATGGAGCATGTCCAGTACTTTCTGGAACAAAATGGAGTAAGTTTCATATTTCAAATATTATAAATAAAGTCAGATTTAGATGGAATACATGTTAATAGTTTGTCCTCTACATGAGACGATCACCCTTGTGGATCACTGATTTCAATGTGACTCAAATTGGTGAAAGTACAATGAAGTACGTTGAGTACGTATTTCTTGAGCTTCAATTAGGCATTTTTTAGGAGATATAAGAAAATAAACTAATCAATGAATCAATGAAAAATGTCGACAATTTTATTTGTGCAAACATTTATCTTGCGCCTTAAATTATTGCCAGACACGTTTTGCAAAATGTATGGTCAAAACGAACTTACATTTGACAATACCTGTCTTATTGATTAATAATTATTAATAAAAATGGCATAATTCAGTTATTTTCCTTCCTGAAAGTACGGTTTTTCATAAAATATTGATAAACTTCCCGTGCGTGATTTGTAGTTGGATAAATCCAGCACTTAGTAAGAATTATTTCTTTTTGAATGATAATTAACCAGTATTTGCCAATTTTTTGAGTACTTACAAACATTTATTATGAACAAGTATTATTTGATCATATGGTTTGAATAAAACACTGCATCGTTTTTGCTTCCGTTTCGTGGGAAAGTAACTAAAGATAACGCTATCATACTCTTCCATGAAGAAAAAGTGTTTTCAGGGTGAAAAAGGCTGAACTATGCATTTGCTTATTAGTTTTTATAAAATTTCGAAAAATTAGTGAATATTGGTTCAGTGTAACTAAAGGTAATGCACAATTTGTCTAGAAATAATTTTGCGTGTTAAAAACGTGCTTCAATTAGGAAAAAAGTTGAGACTCTCATTTTTTATGATACATTTCCATAAATATAAAAATTTGTGTTGAAAAATGGTTCAGCTTAACAAAAAATCACGCATTAGGTGTTAAATAATATTCCCTTGCGGAGAAAACTGTGGTTTTATGAAGAATAATGATTAAATTCATAATAATTATATATAAACATTCCAAGGAAATATTCAGTGTCAGTTCGCTTTGAGTAGGAACTATTCATCCGATAAATAGGAATACATTTGAGTAAAGCAATACCGTCTACACAAACGAAATTATCAAAATTTTACATTTATTGATCAAATTAGTTTGTTGATGATATCCGGTTGCCCTATGTCAGCTAAAAATAATACGTGCCCAGTGAATTTCAATCAACTTTCACCTATTTGAGTCCCATAAAAATGAATTTTACGTGAGAGTAATCATCCCATTATCAATGAAGTTACTAATTGTAAGTAAGGACACGTAATGCCTCCGGTTTAAATGGTTTTTGAAATGTCTACTATTCCTAAGAATATCGGCAATTCAGTTTGAAAATATTTCCCAAAATATTATATGAGGATAGATCTACTATGCTTGGAATTTATAAAAGCAGTTCTGACGTGGAAAGAAAAAGCGAGCCTGAGGACCGAAAAAATCTCACGAGAAAAAGCAAATCGAAGTGAAAGGATGACGAAAAGGTAGAAAATGGGCCCTTGTACGACGGTAATCCCGAAAGTTTTATCAATAGGAATATTTGAGGTATTTAGGTAAAAGACATGGAATTAACAAGAGAACTTTTCCGGGCCATGACTTTTCATGATTTTCGATGACGAACAAGTTAATATTTTCTGTTATAGTTGTGGTCTATAAAAATATCGAATTTACGAAATACGTATGCATAATTCACCTGGCATACCTAACATATTCCAATTTACAAAACTTTCGAAGTGCCTCTCATACTAACAAAAATTAGCGGTCCGTATTTGTGTGAAGGCTCGGGAAATATGAGTGAGAACAATGGCTGATAGCAAATAATAATGAATATATCATGTGTTACTTTCACATTTCACTAAGACTTATGATACAAAATTGAAAATGATCTGGAAAAACTGTACAAGAGTCGAGCGCGATGCGGAAAAAAATCACCTCCCAACTTTGAGCTCCGGAAAATTCAGTTTTAATCATTGAGCAATGGGGCTTTTCAATTCGATAGGGGAAATCTTCATTATTCAGAATCTACAAAAACCAGAAAGTCGATTTTTCGGCCCTAAGGCTGGTTCCTTCATTCGTCGTCACAGTTTGTAATAATTCTCCAATTTTTGTTATAATTGGTCTTTTTGTGTTCTTGTGTTTGTATTCGTTTTACTAGAAAACTCTTAGGACCAATCGTATTTGAGAAGAATTGGAATTTTATCTTAAGAGCAATTATTATTAATAATGCTGGTGTAATATATACAATGTTTTATCATAATATTAAATTTACTTAATTACAGTTGCGACTGAATGGCTACATGAAAATGGTCAAGAATTCCGTAGGCCCTGTACTTTATCGGAAAATGAATGAAATCATTTATATGATAAGTTGATTGGAAGAGTAGAAAATCTTCGAAATGGCAGAAAGTGTACATACTTTGGGAGTATACTTCAATATAATTTTTCTGAGATTGTTCTGGACTAAAGTATTTATTTCAAAATTATAAGACAAACCTTTCACGATGAGAGACTTATTTTTATCCCAACTTCACTAAAATGCCCATGTTCCTTGCTTCGCAACGTAGGTACAGAACTGCGCATTCCTGTCCAGTAACGAGTCAAGATGCGTAGTTGAAGACACAGGCACTTCACGTCTCTAGGAGTTTCTCTTCGACCACGGTCTATGGTAGGCGTGTTTTGATTTGCAGTGAATTTTCTGCATTCACTGAGTGCGAACGCTCTCTCCCATTCGGCGTGGACTCTGCAAAGGTGCTGAGATTCTTGATTCTTATCGAGAAGTAACTGTTATTTATTTCCATTGCTTGGCTGCCAAAGGAAAACTCTCTTTTCAAATAACATAACCTATAAGGCGGCCGGCACTACCGAGCTGCACGTGTGCTCACATTTTTTTGGAAACTTTCCTAGACAAAGGGATGGCTTCAATCACGAACCCACCAGAACCTCTGGTGAGTAACAACAACATTGCTTAAATTGACCCAAACACCAAAGTAACCTCAAATGTTTTTTAAGACACTGAATGCCTCATTAAAATGAAGAAATCTAAATACACTACCGTCGGAAATTGTGCGCACGACTCGCGTGAGCGCTATTAAAAATCACTGCTGACTTTGAACCACGATATTTCGGCGAAAAAAAGAGATAGGGAATTTTTCAAAAAACAGTTGGAAAGCTCACGAAATTTCAGCACTTGAGAAGTTCAAAAAAAAATCAAGATTTTCTTACATTTTCTACCTCAAATTCAACTTCTTGCACGACCTAGGAAAATTTTTTCAAAAACCTGAAAATTATACGACATTGAGCCTGAAATCTTATCTTCAATTTAAGACAAAAAAACTAAAAAAATCTTCATGGGTGCCCGAGGTATGATTAAAAGTTTTCAATCGTATCTGAGCTCAATTTTAATTGACGATCGCGGTTCTCGGCTAGTCTTCTACTCGCCTCCTTCGTTGAGGCAGGACCGAATAGGCCACGCACAGAGGTGGCGCCTAAGTGGCCATTGTCCTATTCTTTAATATGGAGATAATATTAGATTAAAATAATTCTTAACAATCACAAATAACAATAAATATTTTTTTTCATTCACCATAATTTGAAATAAAAATTACTAATGAAGAGAACCAAAAGTATACGAGGCGCCATATTAGAGCGTGGCCTATTCGGTCCTGCCTCAACGAAGGAGACGAGCAGCAGAACGGCCGAGAACCGTGATCGTCGATTAACATTGAGCTCAGATACGATTGAACATTTTTAATCATATCTCGGGCACCCATGAAGATTTTTCAAGTTTTCTTGGCCTAAATTGAAGATAAGATTTTAGGCTCAATGTCGTATAATTTTCAGGTTTTTGAAAAAATTTTCCTAGGTCGTGCAAAAAGTTGAATTTGTGGTAGAAAATGTAAGAAAATCTTGATTTTTTTTTTGAACTTCTCAAGTGCTGTACTATTTTCAGAAGGTCAAAAAAATATTTGTTGGGTACCAATAGACGTGAAATTTCATGAGCTTTCCAACTGTTTATTAAAAAATTCCCTATCTCTTTTTTTCGCCGAAATATCGTGGTTCGAAGTCAGCAGTGATTTTTAATAGCTCTCATGCGAGTCGTGCGCACAATTTCCGACGGTAGTGTACCTCTCCCGTACATAAGAAAATTTTGAAGTGTGACAGATCGGGCGGAGGCCCCTGTATCTACCCTAATCCCTAATAGATTCCAACAATTTCATCGTAGATGTTAAAATCTCCGGTTTCGATAAACTTTCAGAGTGAAATTGCAGAATAGGGACGTCACCTCTGTTTTGGCTGGAAAAATTTTTTCTTTCGGCAACAAACTATTACAATCTGTAATTGAACAATAAAAGAAGCAATTTGATAACGGAAAAGTTTTAAATCATTTTTACTTTTGTTACACTGTAAATAATTAAAATTGAATGGTTTTTCAATTAATCAAAATGTATTTGGATATTTTTTTATGCCGGCATAAGCTATTATATCGACAAAAAAGAAGTGTTTCACAAGAAACCGTTGATGCCTCATTCAGGATGACCATCAATCTCTCAGCTCCTAGGGAAGCTGGGGGCAAAGCCATCACCTGAGTTTGGCTAACCGGAGAGCGTCTTTTATTTTGATCCCATGAGCTGTTAGGAAAATAAAAAGGCCGCCCCTGCAGAGCCCGCATTAAGGGGTAAGACAAAATACTCGGCGAGGTTGTCCGGTGTCCCCGAGAGGCCGTTCGGACACCTTCGTACCCCTAAGTGCCAAAGTGCCACGGGCAAGATAACTCTACAATCACTGCTTACGGACCCGTGCAACCTAGGCCCTTTCACCCTTCTAACATACAGAAATCATACATACACGGAAAATCCGTCTATAGGGATCCTTTCATCTCACCCAGGAGAGATTGAAATCACGAAATTGATGGAATTCGCGAAATTCATGGAATTCACTGAATTTACGGAATGCTCGGAATCCACGTTCTATGAATTCCTTGAATTCCGTAATTTCATTGGAATTCATGAATTCCTCGAATTGCGCGAATTCTTTGAATTTCGTAAATGCTTTGAATTCTATGAACTGAATGAATACCATGAATTTCACATATGTTCTTAATGACATGAATTCCGCGAATTCATTATATTCCGTGAATTCCTCAAATTCCCTGGTTTCATTGTATTCCGTCAATTCCTTGAATTCCATGAATTCCTTGAATTCTATGAATTCCGTGAATTCCATGAACTCCATGAATTCCTTGAATTCTATGAATTCCTTGAATTCTATGCATTCCTTGAATTCTATGAATTCCGCTAATTCCGTGATTTCCTTCAATTCCGTGAAATCCTTGAAATAATTGAATTCTGCAAATTCCATGAATTCCATGAATTCAATGAACTGCTTGAATTCAATGAACGGCGTGAATTCCATGAATTCCATGAATTCCATGAACAGCGTGGATTCCATGAATTCCATGTATGTATGTATACCATTAAGCCATTTCCCAACAGCACGCAGTATTCCTGAACGGTCAACCATCCAAGTACTAACCGTGCCCAACACTGCTTAAATTAAGTGATCTAACGAGAACTGGTGTTTTCAGCGTGCCATCGCCGTTGACATGAATTCTGCCATTTTCCGTGAATTCCTCGAATTCTTTCTTGTAGTAAACAACTACAAGTGTGGGCTCACCACACCCTTGAATTCTATGAAATCCCCCAGTTCCGTGATTTCCTTGAGTTCCGTAAATTCCTTGAATTCCATGAATTTCTTGCATTCTATGAATTCCGTTAATTCCGTGAATTCCGTGAACTCCTTGAATTCCGTGAATTCCGTGAATTCCGTGAATTCCTTGAATATCATAAATTTCGAGAATTCAATTCATTTCGTGAATTCCATGAATGTCCTGAGGAATAATTTACATTTTTTTTAAGTTTTCGGTTCAACAGGTGTAAAGCTATTCAGCCGCCAATATATTACAGAAGTGTTTCTGGCTACTGGACTTGTACTGTAAAATTCCAACACATGCGAGGTACCATACCAATACCAACAAATGGAAATTAAAAAAATGCTAATAATAAAAATATGCTGTATACGGGAAGAAATTTAATAACGACGTACGTCCAACAACTTATTGAACCGTTTACGACAAACATAACAATTCCAGAAAGTCGCCAGATCCATCTTACAGATTTCATATTTTAATACTGACATGAGAGGGTTACCGAATGAAAGTATGAATTTTAAGACCGATGTAAATCTTATAATTTCTATATGCTTAATTATTATTCATTCGTAAATTACGTCGATTTAAACAGCATATATTAAGTAATGAAAATGGTTGAAAAAGATGGAACTACAATTTCAGAACATTTTAAAAAACAATCCATATGGAGAACTCCATATAGGATTCAGAAGGCTAAAAGAAATTCTCTCATCGATTTTTTTAAACATAAATAACCTAAAGGCACATACGAAAAGAGAAAAAATCTTCAACATAGAACGAAAAGCTTCGAATGCAGATCTCAGAAAGATTTTGAAAGAGAATTGTACACACACTTACGTTATTAAATATTTTTGCTCTCTCTCTTTCAGTTTCTAAAATTTCGAAACGATATTTTATTCAACGTCATTTGCCCTTAAAATTTTAAAGAAAAACCTTGGATTAGCTAAGTTATTTTTAAACAGAATTTGTCGGTATTGTTTGTGCCATATTCGTAATCAGCCGATCATAAAACATCGATACATGAGGATACAAGAATAAAAATATGCACTTTCTGCTATGAAAGAAGTCCCAATCTCGACCAAAGTCGTGAGTTTGATAAATCTTTAACTGCAGCGTCGAAATTACGAGCTTCGTTCCGATAAAATTGAGCCTGCAGTACAATGCATATTGTGACACATTTACCTTTGTTTCTCTTCCGAAGAAACTAGAGTGCTTTGAGAGAAAAAAATTAAGAATAAGAAAGGTACGTGATCTTAGATATTCAAATTATATTCAATTTTACTTAATGGCAGAGATTTCTCCACACAGTAGATAATGAAACATAAATAGACAAGTATTATTTAAAAATACTAATGATGTGTATATCGGGAGGTTTTGAAAAACATAAATTTTGTCATGAATAGTTTCAAATTACGAGTCTGACTATTTGTACCGGAATTTCGACATGTGTATACTCCCTAATTAATACGTGCTCTTCTTCATTCTGATCCCAATGCGAGGGTATTAGTTTTATTTAAAATTTGACTTCGTCAGTTTTCGTCAAATCTCTACGTTTGGAGACCTCCTAAATCAGATAATACGATTTTTGCGAAGGTGTATGTCTGTCGTTCTGTAGGCACGATAACTCTCGTGTAACTGATCTGACTGGATTGGGGTTTGGTACACGTTTCTAAAGCATGAAAGGAAAGAACAAGTTCGTTAACCAGTCATTTTTGACCAATGGTTCTAGTTTTATCCATCAAAAATGTTTTTTAAAAAACTTCGATTGTTCACAAAAACTGTACGAGATATAATAAACGGTTAGAAAGCAAAATTGTTCATCACAAAAAGATAAACAAATTGTATGATAATAATTTTGTGATAAATTACATATTTTTTGTCTTAATCGTAAAAAGATTTATTAAAAATAAGAAGTTCCATTTTTCGGCAAAACTGTGCAAGATTTAAAAAAGGTTAAGAAGCTAAATTGTTCACATAAAAAAATGAAGTAGAATAACTATGAATAGTGTGTGAAAAAGTGAAAAAAGCTTCAATTATTTTGGACAAGAAAGTAAATTAAAACAAAGAACGTTAGCAAATCCAAATTACTCACAGATAAGTTTATATTTGTCAACAGGCCAGTTGACGAATATTACCGATAACATTAAATAATACGAATTACGAAAAGTGAGTCAAAATACATAGCAGTAATATAATACATTATGCACTGTTCAAAATGTTTGGAATTCTCCAACACTTCTATAATACAAGTGTAAGGTAAAATTGCAAACACGGCATTGGATAACGAAATTGCAATACGTGTATTGTGAGTGTTTTAAATCGTGAAATCACCGTCGAGCATTCCAATACACGTATTGTAGCACTAACGAGTCAAACATTTTGCACAAGGAATTCACGGAATTAATGGAATTCGCGGAGTTGAAGCAATTTACGGAATTCACGGAGTTCATGGAATTCATGGAATTCAAGGAATCCATGAAATTCAAGTACTTCATGGAATTCGTGGAAATCACGGAATTTTCGGAATTAATGGAATTAAAGCAAATCACAGAATTCACGAAATTCACTGAATTTATAGAATTCACGGAATTCATGGAATGAAATAGTAAATAACTACAAGTGTGGGCTCACCACACCCAACACGGGCCAACATCAACGCAGTAGTATTATTCCCGAACGGTCACCCATCCAAGTACTAACCGCGCCCAAAACTGCTTAACTTTAGTGATCTAACGGGAACTGGTGTTTCCAGCGTGGTATGACCGTCGGCCATGAATTCGCTGAATTCCATAAATTCAGTGAATTCCATGAATTCAATGAATGCTGCGAATTCCTCTGATTCCGTGAAATCATTGAATTCCGTAAATTCTCGAGTTGCGTGAAATCCTCGGATTCCGCGAGCTCCATCAACTCCGTGAGTTACATGAATTCCGTGAACTCCATGAATTCCGTGAATTCCTTGAATTCCGCGAATTTCATGAAATCCGTGAATTCGGTGAATTCCGTGAATTCCATGAATTTCGTGAATTCCGTGAATAGTGTTAATTCCATGAATTTAGTAGATTCTGTGAATTCCTCGAATTCTGTGAATTCCTTGAATTCTGTGAACTCCTTGAATTCTGTGAATTCCTTGAATTCTGTGAATTCCTTGAATCCTGTGAATTCCTTGAATTCTGCGAATTCCTTGAATTCTGTGAATTCCCCGAATTCTGCGAATTCCTTGAATTCTGTGAATTCCCCGAATTCTGTGAATCCCCCGAATTCTGTTAATCCCCCGAATTCTGTGAATTCCCTGAATTCTGCGAATTCCCTGAATTCTGCGAATTCCCTGA
>CAKNXH010076444.1:0-35472 GCA_932178445.1 Andricus quercusramuli | reverse complement strand
AAGGAATTCATGGAATTCAAGGAATTCATGGAATTCAAGGAATTCATAGAATTCAGGGAATTCTAGGAATTCAAGGAATTGATGGATTTCATGGAATTCCAGGAATTCATGGATTTCATCGAATTCCAGGAATTTAATTAATTCCAGGAATTTAATTAATTCAAGGAATTCATGGAATTCAAGGAATTCACGGAAATCAAGGAATTCATGGAATACAACGAATTCACGGAAATCAAGGAATTCATGGAATACAACGAATTCAAGGAATGCAAAGTACTCATGGAATTCCATGTGAATACCATGTATTCCGTGAATTTCGTGAATGACACAATTCCCATGAATTACATGAATTTCGTGAATTCTGTGAATTCCATGAATTCCGTAAATTCCATGAATTCTATGAATCCCATGAATGCCGTGAATTCTATTAAGTCCGCGAATTTCGTGAATCTCATGAATTTTGTGAATTCCATGAATTCCATTAATTCAGTGAATTTCGTGAAAGTGAATTCCGTGAATCCATGAGTTCCGTGAATTCCACGAATTTCGTGAATTTCGTATATTCCATGAACTCTGTGAATACCGTGAATTCCATGATTTCCACAAATTCCGTGAATCTTGTGAATTCCACGAATTTAAGAAAGATGAATTTAAGAATTTAAGAATTAATAAGATGAATTTAAGAAAGAAGCAAACAGGATGAAAATGGAAGACTCTCGAGTGGTTAACCACTTTGATTTTTCGTGTACGCTAGATGACAAGATTACAATATTTCATAAGATTACAAGATATTATATAGTATTACACAAGTTTGCATGAGATTCCACAGTAATACAAAAGATTACATGAGATTGCATAAGATTACACAAGATAACACAACATGTCCCAAAATTAAATTTAAATAACGTAAATGTAAAAGGAGATATCGGAATCACTAATAAATTGTAAGGGACTGTACCGTATAGGTACCAAAGTTTATAGGTTCAACATCAAAATTAATTTAGAAATGTAATTTATTTTTTGAAAATTTTTTATTGATTTTGAATTTTATGATTTCATTTAAAAACGAAAAATGGTTAGTTGCATATTTTCAAATATTCTTTTTCCTTGTGAAGTTAAATTGTAACTAAAAAGTGAATGTCAAATCCTTTTCTGACTGTCACATGCAAAGTGAGGTTAGGTCTACTATACTTGACCGCATATTCCATTGTGTGTATAATTTCCACTGGAATTATAAAATTCCTTCGTATATAAACACTTAGAATAGATATATTGAAAGATTTTTCACCTTCATATATTTAATTAAAAGCAACCGTACACCTAGCATCATATGTTTTTCGTCTCTTAACGATAGAGGGTCTAGTACTCGGCTCGGTGCTGCCACCTATGATTAGTTTTGCATCATGAACCCCATAGCAGAGACTACTCCTCAATAATTACATTTGAAAAAATTCAAATGCAGAATTGGAAGTTTGGCGAAAAACATTTAAAACATTTTTGAACTAACTGTTCCATTAATTGAAACCAAAAGACGTATCTTTTGATCATATTCATGAAAAATGTAACTTGATAAGAAAAATAATTTTTTTTAAGTGCAATTTTATAATATGAATTGTCACAGGAACTTGTAGACATACTGAACCCAAGATTTATTGCACCATTACAACAAACTGTTTTAATTTTCAAAAAAGTTCAAAATTGGAAGTTCAAAAAACTTAATTTGTTCATTTGTGATCTCATTTCTTACTATTAAAACAAAAACTACGCCTATTCAAAAAAATAGTTTACATCAAATTTGTAGATCTTTTTTTGGTGAAAAAATGTTGTCTGTTAATTTTTTCTTTTTATCTTGTGCCGCTTTCCCGAGCATTTTAATTTTATGGAATGATATTTTTACGATCACACCAAAAACGAACCAACTCATCAAAAAATTATTTTTACCAAGTTTTCAGATCTCTTTTGGATGAACAAATTTTGTCGGTTCATTTTTTTCATATCTTGTGGGTGTTTTCCAAAAATTCAAGTCAATAATTTTCATTCTTATTTCTAACGACTGAAATGAAAACAAATTTGATTAAATAATTGTTTTTGCGTATCTTGCATACTATGACCGCAACATTTTAAGATGAACAATTTTACTGTTGGTCACAAAATGCCTCGTGAAGAACTCGCCCTTCACTTTAGGTCTTAGAAATGTTTGCTAGCAATGTCTGTACTCGAAATTTTTCATGGCGAAATTAAAAAACACAGAGCTTCCAAATTTTTAATATACATTTATCCAGTCTTTAGTAGTAACTGTGAATTTTTATATGCAAAAAAAAGATCTTGAACGCGAGTTTTATTGAGCGAATGGCAACAAAATATAGCAAAATATAAAAAAAGGTAGGTAAACGGCGACCATGATTCTGTCAGAGTGGCTTATTCGAAATCAAAAAACAAAATTGCATGTTAATCTATAGGTGGATGGCTATCGTCGCAACTAGGATTTTTGGAAAATTTCGAAAATTCAATTTCTTATATGCTTTTAAACATTAAGACCCAGAATTTCATGATTTTTTGCGACTTTTTTTCTATGCAAAAAAAGAGTTCAATATTTTTCAAAAATCCTAGTTCCGGCAATAGTCGTACGTGTGCTGAATTTCCCATTAAAATTTGAAAGCAATCGATTAAAGCGTTTTTGAGAAATCATAGTCGCCAGTTTAAAAAATGTAGTTTCGAGAAAAACGCGTTTAAAAGTTCGGGTGTTATAGCTCTTACGCCGCTGACTGTAAAGTCAAAACTAAGGAACCGTTACATGCAATTTGAGTTTCAGACGAAGGTACACAATAGCTCTTGATTTCCGCCCCGTCGAGCGGTCGGCCATACGCTCTAAACACCTTAACTTCTTACTGCTGTAACTTTCCAATGACTTAGAATTTTGGAAAATTACGTTGCCAGTATATTCTATACATACTCTAAGATTGGATTCATGTAACAACTAAAAAATCGATTTTTTGAAACCGTCACACGGGATGATCCCCTTAAGCTAGGATAATTTCACAAATATTCCAAGGTGTCCAAAAATAGTTTCGAAAAAATTTTTTTTTGCTCTACCCTACTCTTTATCTGATGTAACTTATGTACTGTAATGAAACTATTTCCAATATTGACAGAATGACAAGATTATTTATACCGATCGGTGCTGTTGTAATGTCTCTATTCTGTTCCGGAATGGCAAATCTTAATTCATCAAATGATGATGTTCATGATTTAATTAACTTTCTGCCAGTCAAAGATATCGTGATTGCCACAGTCCATGATTATCTTCAAGGACAGGAAAAGCGATTGGGCACTCTCAGGAAGTAAGTCACCAAATAACAATTTTTTTTACACAACTTTCATTCACAATTAAAAACAAAAATTTTATTTACACAACAATCGTGCTATAAGGTAACGTCACAGTAATCTTGTAATTTTTTCAGTAATCGTGACGCCCATTTTATTGCTTTTTATGTAATTTGAATGATTTGAAATTATATTTTACAACGAAACATGCTCAAAATAAATGGATCATATCATTAAATACCAACTTTAACAATTTTTCAAAAAATATGGCAACCCAATGATTTACTTTCTATACGAGGTCTGTCCGGAAAGTGCCCGACCTTGTGTTCTAACACTGTACCTACTGTGGTACTGTTAGAAACTAAGCCACGCCGACCTGCGAATATTGAGTCGGCTAGTGTGCGTAGATAAGCAAACGTATAACCTCGTACGCATCGCATTCCAGGATGACGGAACGCACTGAACAAAGAGTCTATTTTAAATTTTTCCAAACACTTGGCAATTCATTTTCGGAACCATTATTCTGATTCTGAAAGTGTATGGTGAGTCTACCTGTATGAGTGGTACTCAAATTAAAGAGTGTATTGGCGATTTCAAAGTTATGGTACTTGAGTGGAAGGTACCCCTCGCTGTCAGAGACGAGCCTGCTAAAAGTTCGACTTTCAATCAGGCATTTTCAATGTTGATGACTGATCAATTGAATAGCTGACGGGTATTAGAAGTGAAAAAGCCTTAGAAAGGTAGAAAGCAAAAAACTAGCAGCAGAAAAAGAATGCTCAAAGTGACAGTGGATGATTTCCACCTGAAATGGCGTTTAAGCACTGTAATATCTGCACCAGATCCACTAGTAAATTTTGAAATCTTCCCGAATTTATTTCTTATAGGAACTTGGGATGTACGTTCTACATTTTGATAGTTCAGAAATAATCGACCCAATTCGGGCTTTTTTTTTTTTAGCCAATAGTAACCGAATATTTATAGATAAAATTATTTAATTATTTATTATCTCATATATTTCTTTATATAGTAATACTTGCCTTTGTTGCTAAATGTATATCATCCGGTGCTTCTTTTAAAAAACTTCTAAATTTTGTTCGCTGTTAGAATTGTTTATTTTTTGCTCCAAAACACATCCAATTTCTTTTTTGAAAAGCGATCAATTTAGAATAAGTATTGATTTTGAGATTATCCTTGGTATGAGGGTAATAATTACCGTACAAGGTTTCGAGATGCCTTAACCAATTCTGGAGGTGTGCCATGTAGATCGTTTTTTTGTTACTATTTGCATCCATTTAAATTTATTTAGAGTAGAGCACTAACCTTCTGACACAGTAAGCTAGGTGATAGGAATGGACAATCTCAATTCTTCTTCTTTAGCACTGCGAGAGAGCATTCAGTTAGCCTACAGGGTTTGTATAAAAATTACCGGGAAAAGTTCCGGAAAAATAGACTTATTTCAGATATTGCTACAAAACCTGAAATTCCTTCAAAGTACACGCCTTGAAGGTTCTTATGTGTAAGCGTGCAAGTTTCTTTGACTGCACTTAGGGTCCCATGGTCGGGACTTTGAGGGGGTTGGGGAATAGTTGCGACGCCGTTTTGGGTCTGGTAGTCTCACCTTGGAGCAGGTGTGGCTGGATACATTATCGTGATGCAACTTCCAATTTCACACCTGCTCCAAGGTGACTCACAACCTGACGCAAAACGGCGTCGTGACGATTCATCGACCCTCTTATAGTCCCGACTTGGCCCCAGCCGACTTTTTTCCATTCCCAAAAGTGAAATCCTCCCTCAAGGGACACGATCATGGGACCTCAAGCGTCATCAAAGAAGCTTGCACGCGTACCCTTAAGGACCTTGCAGAATCCGCCTACCAGGAAGCCTTCGAGTCGTGGAAAAGCCCCTGGCAAAAGTATGTCGACACTCAAGGGATGAACTTTGAAGAATTTAGAGGTTTTGTAGCAATATCTGAAATAAATCCATGTTTCTGAAACTTTTCCCGATACTTTTTATACAAACAATGTATGTCTAGAGACTAATCTCCTAGCCGTCAATGCAGGACCTATTCGGCCAAGGCTATGATGGCTATGGGCCGTTGTATCAGGTTAGTTGAATGAAGTATTGAGGAGTAACCTAGAAATCCTCAAGGGAGTGTTGGGGCATTTGGGCTTCGTTTCTGATTGGTAGGGCCAACCAGAATAAGGAAGTGCTTTTCAGCGCACACTTTTGAATTTAAATTTATTTTCTTCCAAAATAAGTATTAAGTAATAAATTCATTTATAACTGTTTTGAAGTATTGACCATTCAACTAATGGCATTATGAAATATTTCCGTTCAAATAAAAAAGATGTTACTGTGACTTAAAATTTTTTTATTGATAGGGATGTTAGATATAAATACGAAAATTAAATTGGTACATTTTACTCAATAAATATAGATAGATAGATAAACGTTTATTTTTCAGCCTGCTGGCCTCAAAAAATTGACTTGCTTACACTTCCATTTTTACAGAATTTTCTTAAAAACTAACCCTCAAAGACTAACATCCATCCTTTCCTTATCTCTAAGTCGCACGCTTTTATCGCCTTGCCTTCCTCGCTTCGCCTCGCCTCGCACGCATGTCCCTACTTTTTCGCATTGCCTCGCTTGCCAACCTCTATTTTCGCTCTAATACCTGCTAATTATCTACTATTTACAATATTTACATGTTACTAATATCTACTTTCTCTCCTATTTACAATCTTTCCGTCTCCATTCCTCTTCCTCCTTCCTTCTCTTCATCTCCATCTTACCCAACGCTCCCTTCACCCATGCTACTGCCCTTTTTTCCCCCTTTTCATGCAACAGTGCCTCCATGCTTATCTCACTTCTTTCCACCTCCATGCACTCCTCCAACCAAAGCTCCACTCTTGCATCCCCCTTTCCACACAGTTTACATATCCTCTTCTCCCGAGGGAGCCAGAACCTATTGAAACCCTCCATACACCCACACGTCATCCTCGCTATAAGTTCCTGACTTCCTTTCTCTCCTTTCACACATAAATATTGCGCTCTTGTCCTTGGCATAATCCACACATAGTTCCCGTTAAACCTTGACTCTCTTATTCTCTCTTCCCCCTCTGTCTTCTCTCTCTCCATGCCATTTTGCTTGATCAAGTCATAAACCTTCCTTCCTTCCTCGTGCATCCTTCTCACTTTATCCATCTGCAGACCATTCATTCTAAAATACCTTTCCCTCTCAGCCTCCATCTTCCCACCCCCTCTCCTGTTCTCCTTCTCCCACCAACACTCCCAAACCAGCCTACTCCCCCCCTCTTCCAAAAATTTCTCCTCATATTTACACGCCCTGCTCCCTGCCAGAATCCCTACACTCGTTCTCCCCGTCTCCCTCCTGACAATATACTTAGGCGTGTTCCTTGCCAACCCCAGGGTCCACTTTACATACCTCTCCTGCGTTCTATTTACCTCTTCACTTTCCTTCCACCCCCACACCTCCACTCCATACAATAGCACACTCGTCACTAGCGAATCAAACAGCTTCATTCTCCGTCCACAATCATCTGCGAATAGCTTCTTTCCCAACCCCCACACCTGCCTCATCACCACATTTGCTCTCCTCACTCTCTCTTTTATGTGACCATCCACTCCCCCATTCCTCCGAAACACGAAGCCCAAGTACACAAACTCTTTCACCTCCTGCACCTCCTTTCCCTTCCACTTCCACTCTCCTCCCTTATCCCTTCCCCCTCCTTTTCTGAACACCATAACCTTGGACTTTTCCGCATTCAACTCTAACCCCTTCTTATCCAGGTATCTTCTCAACCTCTTCATCATCTCCTTTAAGGCTTCCTCGCTATTTGCCAGCAACACTATGTCATCTGCATACGCTAGTGACCAAATTCTAACCCCTCCTATCCTGACTCCTCCTACCACTCCAGCCTCCAGCTTACTTTCCATATCCGCAATTAAAATCGCAAACAGCGTTGGGCTCAGAGGACATCCCTGCCTTAACCCCCTATCCATCCAGAATCCCTCCGGAATCCCCTCCCCTCCTCTTACCTTGTCTTTGGTCTCTTCATATATCTCCCTTACCCTCTCAATTAGGCCTTTTTCTACTCCCCTATCCTCCATCGCTTCCCACAACCTCCCCCTATCCACCGACGGAAACGAGCCTTTGAGATCCACAAAAAACGCGTACACTCTCTTCCCCTTCTTCGCTAATTCTCTATCCACCACGTGCTGCAGAACGTAGATATTGTCGATAGTACTCCTACCCGCCCTAAATCTCGCCTGCGTCTCCGGCAATATTCCTTTCCCCTCGACATCCTTCCGCAGTCTCTCTGCCACCACCATCACGTATACTTTATACGCCGTATTCATTAGCGTGATCCCTCTATAATTTTCCTGCCTATCTCTATCTCCTTTCTTATACAGTGGCACTATTAACCATTCTCTCCACCCTCCTGGGAATCCCTCGCCCCTCCATACTTTCTTCACTACCTCCTTCAGCCTCTCCCTAACCTCTTGTGTACTAAACAACCATGCTTCGTTCTCCACCCCATTCAACCCTGCTGCTTTTGACCATTTCCAATTCCTTATCTGCTTCTCTATCTCTTCGTCATTCAACTCCTCCGTCTCTGCGTCCCCCGTTCTTCTACTTCCCCCGTCCGTCTTCCTTGAATCTGAGCCCTGGAATGATTCTTTAAAAAATTCCCTCCATTCCTCACTTCCTATCTTCTCGCTGCCCCCCACCTTCCGCTTCCTAAACCTATTTATTATCTTCCAGACGTCCCCCTCTGTCTTAAAATTTGCTAACTCCCCTCCGGCTCTTTCTCCTTTTCCTGTTCTTTCTTCTTACACATCACTCTAAACCCCTTCCTCATTTCTACGTACTCCTCCCTCCTCGCGTTACCCTCTTTCCACTTCTTGTACTTCCTCTTCACCTTCCTTTACATCTTTTTACATTCCCTATTCCACCACGGCTTCACCATTGCTTTCTTCTTCTTTCTAAGTACCCTCTTTTGCACACACCCTTTCACCTTCTCTTTCAGATCCTCCCATATCTCTTCCACCGACTCCCCTCCAAAGCGTACCTTTCCTAGCTCCTCTTGATACTTCTCCACCGCCTCCCTCGTCCAGGTCACCCTCTTCCCTATCGAGACTTCTTCCCTTGTCTTCCGCCACCCTCACCTTTTATCCATAGACTCAATAGCTGATGGTCTGATTCCACCCTCCCCTCTACTGCGAATTTTTCCGTCTTCTCCCATCCTTGCATATTCATAACCACATAATCTATCACCGATACCCCGACCTGACTTACGTATGTATAATACGTAATAGCTCTATAATGCATCTATCAAAAAAGAAGTATTATTAGAGAGCAAAAAATATGCATCATTATAGAGCGAACAAGTATGCAATTCTATAAATGTTTTATGAGTAAAATGAAAAATCTAAGCTCGAGGATAGACTATTCATCCAATTTCATTGTCAGAGAAAATTTGTTCGACCGGTTGAGGATTGAGGGCACATAACAACTTTGAGTTAAGGTTAGTTCTTACGCATACGTTGTCAAGCATATGTTCAAATTTTGTGACGAATTCCGTACTCCGGTTGGCCCCAGTCGATTGGTGGGGGTTCACGTGTCCCAACTCTCCATAGACGATCTCTAGATAAATCAATAGGAATGCAGGTTTGTTGAGCGTGGTACAAGAGAGTCCCTCTATGGTAGTTCCCGAGGTAAGGGACAAAGCGGTCCAAGGGGACGAGAGGGAGGCGTTTGTAAGGTCAGCCGGGTCGCGATGTTTACGTTTCGGTGCTATAAGAAGCGACAAAGCAAGAAGGAGCAGAAGAACGGTCTGTATATTTCCGAGATGGTGCGCTGTTGATTAAGGGAACCCCCGAAATGGCTACTTTGGCGGGACTCTAGTGTCGTTGGTTATGGAAGTAGGAGGTGGCTTCTTGTGCATTGAAGAAATGGCGTGAAATTTAAAATGATATGTTGGAACGAAGTTGTCGAAGACAAAGTGGTAAGTAGGAATCTCAAAGATTCCTAGGCCAAAAATTAATTTTCAGATCAGTGAGTCGTTACTTTTAAAAAATTGCAAGAGGAAAGAAGTTTTTTACTTGCTGGATAAGCGAGAAAAGGTTCAGCTATGTATAAGGGAAAGAATTTTTTTTAATAAGAGAAAATTCTAGATTTCTCCTGGATTCTGTGTAATTGGGGCAAGCCCGTAAAACCAATAAACACGAGTTTATTCTCACGGAAGTACCTCGAATCTGACCACCTTCGCCGAGTGTTTTTTGGATTTTGGTGTGTTTCGTTGTTACTAAAGTTGTTAGAATATTCATCTCAGGTGCTAGGCGTACCTATCGCACAGTAAATGACGTCCCAATTTATTGATCAGACAAAGTGATCCTCACACACTCTGCCATTCGCCAGCCTCCCTAGCAGGCCGTAGAGAAGGGATACGGCCAGACTAGGATGGACGGAACGATCACTCTGAGGTTATCATTCAGATGCACAGATTCGAAGTACTCTCCCTGGTGTCTTATGTGAGTGTATGTGTGTGTGTGTTCATCATTCGGAGACGTCCAGCGAACATCGAACGTGATTTCCCTCTAGTGCCTCAAGCGCAAGAAGATCGCTAACTCATTTTCGAGTCTTCTCCAAATCAGCTTCGGCCCGCAAGTTTAGGCTCTCGAAAGGCCCATTTATCCTTGGTACGACACCAGCTTTTTCTGACGAGACCTACAGTTTAAGGTGGGTTCTGAATCACCGAAGCCCCAGTAGAAGTGCATGAAAAATTTCCATTGGTATCGGCTAAGGGATCGCACCCCAGACCTCCTGCATAGAAGTCTGACGCGCTATGGTCTGAGCCACTGTGTGTTCTTTGCTAACCTTGTTTGAATTGAAAAAGTTTTTGAAATAACGTAAGATGATCTGTCCAGAATCCGGAACCCTCTTCCAAACCTATAAAGCATTGTTTAGATGCTAAGAGAGAACAACAGACCAGACATCGGTATGTGGAATTTTTTAACTAACACAATTTGATTCTCTTGAAGGCATGAAAGATCCCTACTTTACTGGTATACAGAGAAAAAATGTTGATGAGACAGGATTCAAATTTTTCAAGTCTTTTCTCGTGACACTGATTCAAGAAATGGAAATACTTTGTCATGAGGAACAATTAAAGATTCCCATAATTTTCATAATTCTCAAAAATGTTCCGAATTTTGGAAATTCATTGAAACTTCCAAAATTTGTTTGGAAATGTCAAAATCTGCAACAATTTCCTACAGGTTTGAAGACTGCAGATTGTCAAAAATTTTGGTGGAAGCATGCGCAATATATCAGGCTGCTTAACTTAATCTCGTCGCTTATTGGACAATCTATCGAAAGGAAGACTCAAATTTACTTTCTTTCCTAGGGCAGAAAGTAGATGCCTTAGCGTGAGGTAAGTACAGTAACCTGCCATTGTCCACATTCGATGTGCTACAAAGGCGTTGAAAGTCGAAATTTCAGACTGGATGTTGTAAAAAAGTATTTCAAAAGAGTTCTGAAGCGATTACGTGACACGCACAGAGAGAAACACACTGATTGTGGTCCTGACCTGGCTCCCTGTGATTCCTGGATGTTTTTCGAATTAGAGTAACATGTAAAACGAAAAACATGTCAAGACATAGAGGAAATGAAACGCAATGCGACGAAGCAGCATTTAGCAATATCGAAAGGAGTCTTAAAAAAGTGGTTCCGAAAGTGGAAGGATAGCTTGATGAAGGTTATTGCTTGCAAAGGGGAGTACTTTGAAGAGGATATCATCGCAATTGATCAGAATCAACTCTTACTTTTGATACACCACAACAGTGGCGTAACTACCGGTGTTCCATGTGTTCAGAGAATGCGGGCGCCGCTGGCTAGAAGGGCCCTCAAAGCCACCAATGCGGAAATAATTGAAAATTTGCCATGCACACGCTTTTCCATCACCACTCAAGGGCCCCCACATCGCAACCGGCACTGGGGCCCCCACAACCCTGAACACAAATTTTTTAATCGAAATTACACCATTGAACCACAAGGTTGGATACTTTCTAGAAAAACCTCGTATATGGGTTATTCTGCACGCACAAGGCACTTTCGAAAAAACCAAATTAAAAAATATATATATATTTTTCAAACTGATTTCTTCTAGCGTAAATTAGGTTTATTACTATTAAAGCAAGTACTTATTAAAGTATCCAGGCTACATTTTCCATTTTCCCTCTTTCGTGTAACTAGAATTAGCCATAACTATAGTACATGAAAATGCAATCAAATTTTCACAAATGAGCAATAGCATAATGGAAAATGCATACTAGGTATAAATAAAGTGAATGATTTTTTTAACCTATCAGATTAAAAAGATTTCAGCTCATATTTCTTTAATTAAAGTGAAACAATTTTTGATTATACTTTAAAGATAAAACTTTATTTTTTATTAGCTTAGAGAAAAATTATTTTTCACCGTAAGGGTATTTGAACATTATTACTTATTTTTCAGAAGCTATTCCAAATACTTATATTGAAAAATGATTTTTGTTCAAGTTGTAAAAATATTATGTTTCATCGCAGGCATTCGGTATTATTGCTTGGCCCTCGGCGTGCGAAAATATTGTCAACTGATGTCACAACTTAAAATACCCAATTGATTATGAAAATTCTGCGATTGAATTTTTTGTTTCTCGCATTTCTGACTAAAAAAGTCACATTGTTTGTTCATTTATCCTCGCCTAGAACTGAAATGAAATTATTCATTCGAGAAACTTCCTTTTCATTAATTTTCTGCAAAGTTTTTTTTCGAAAGGGTTCTATTTCTTATCACCCATCCCTGACAAACTAAAAGTAAGGTCACGTCAAAGGATGTTACGTCGAAATGTAACAACACAATAGTATATTACACTACTAGGGCAGAAAGTGTGAGATTCCTGCATTGCGCGCCATGATGCCCGAGGCGAAGCCGAGGGCATCGCAGCGCGCAGTTCAGGGCTCTCATACTTTCTGCCCGTGTGGTGTATACTGCTTTTCTTTATAGCCGGTCGAAAGTACGGAGAAAAATAATAAATGTATTGCATCGAAAATAAAATAATGATGCCTGCCCCCGACATTTGCGGCACGAGCGAAGCGAGTGCTGCTGGTCGGGGGGGCAGGCATAAAATAAAAATAAACCAATGTAGACAATTGAACATTTATTTTTAAACAATTTCTCAAGCTAACAAATATGCAAATTTTTAAATTTAATAAACATGTATTTTTTTAAATAACAAAACATGAAAATTTCTCAAGTTAACTGAGCATAAAAGTTTTCCAATTTAACTAACATGAACATTAATTTAAATTTAACAAATATAAATTAATTGAAATTAAATAAACATAAAATACATTAAAATTAAACAAAAGACAGTTAATAACAAACCATGGTTACTAACAAATGAATAATGTCAGTCGGGGTAATGAAACCAGTTTCACGTCTCAATATAAATAAAAAAATTTTTGCTCCCGCTATTACAGAGGGCGTGCGTGCAGCATTACCGATGCACAAATCATTAACTTTCTGCCCTGAAATAGGCGCAAAAGTTGCGTACTTTCGACCGAGGTATAAAGAAAAAAGTATTTCCAATGTTTTAAAGTATAATGAATTGAGAAATCCTTTGGAAAATCATTTTCTGTTGCCCTGCTTCAAATTTTCATGTTTTATTCAGAAACTTTTCTTAAGAGAGATGAAAGTTATTGATTGTGAGTTACCTCGATGGATACTAAGGAAAATACGTAAGAGTTTTTCGTACTTTTTTCCATTTGCGAAGAAGGTTCTTAATGTTGACACTCAAAACTTAGAAGACGAATAGTGAGATATTTTTTGATCCGATATCCAAGCAGGTCCCGAAAAGGTATACATAGTTGTCAAACAACGGCTGCTTATATATCGACGTAACCTCAAAAATAATTTCAAAGAAACTTATATTTGCATGTTTGGACATCTGTTACTGAGGTCTTTCGGGTGCATGATATTTCTCACTCCGGTTCACAATAACATAACCTAATTTTTACTGTGAAACTTGTTATGAGGTACTAAAGTGAAGACATTATTAGGTTTTACAATAATGCAATCACTTGATTCAATAACTTAATCCATGGACACCAAAATGCCCTGTCTGTGGAAAATTACTCATATATAAGAAGTGTGATATCTTTTTACTCAAAAAATTTTTCTTTTCTTTTTGCAACACTGGTTGAAAATTGTCAAAATATTTAATTGCTTGTAGATAATATAGGTGAATTGTAATATTTTCAGGGAACGTAAAATATATTGAATAGATATAATTCTACTGCTTCATCATTTTTGTATGATGACAAAAATTTATAAATAAATGTTGTGATGGACGCTTATAATAATTTCGCACGTGAGAGACAAAATCTTAGAATGTACTTTTTTCACACAAAATATTTCTTTTTGTTACAGGCATATTCAAGATTATTCAATGGAATATGAGCGAGCAATACGTAATTTTTAGTAGTATCTTGTGAAGTATATCGGAAAAAAAAATCTTCTTCACCTTTAATTTTAATGCATTAGCAAATAATATTTCCATTCAGGTTACCTTGAATTCTCATATCCGTAAATTTATTAATATTCATTAGATTTATTTTCTATCTCCAGAGAAGGTGGCCCAAACTCTTAGTGCTGCGACTCAGGAAAGGTCCACTAATGATAATAAGGAAATCAGGGAGGAAGCTGATGAAAGTGATATCAATAAGGCATATGAAGTAAGATCTATACTTCTATATCTGTCTATCTGTCTTGAATCCAGTTACAATACTTAATAAGTAGTCGCGGACAATTGTCCGGGTATAGCTCCGGAGGAAAAACACCGAAGCTGAGACGTAGCAAGCGTAGAGGCCGCGCGAACCCCTTTTCTAGCTGTTCTTCCGAATAACAGTAACACCACTACACCCAGTTGCAGATGCAGTTCAAAACGACTAAACGCGCAGAGCACACGACATTGGGTTTGCAAATAGTGCCGATCACCCTGAAGTTTTGGGTTTTGGAAATAATTTGGATGGAAACTCGACGGCGATCCGGCGAATCGCTTACACAATTCAGTCGACGGATCGACTGTGGGATGACTAGATGGACTGCTATGATACCATCATTACGCCTGTTCGCAAAGGCTTCATGGCACGTATGTACACTCTGCGTTGCCTGGAACACCCAGAGCTTCAGCACGTTTAGGAACGGTCCTTGCAAAAGCGAGCTGACTACCTGTCGCGTACTAGATATGAACCCAAAGCGCTTCCTCAAACACTGCATCAACTGAAGAAGAATATTGGCTGGCCAAATAGGGTGCTTTCCGTGTTCAGTGTGTAAGTTACCACATAACATCTGGTAGGCCGTTTACGGAAAGGTCAAAGCTGCTGACAGTGAAACAGCACATTGCTGAAAACATACGGGTGCTTTCTCACGCAGGAAGGAGAATACAGAAGAGTGTTGGGTGAGAAAAACAACAGATGGCGCTGATGCATCATTCCCCTTCAGCGATCTCCCTGCTCCTGTCAAAACTCCGTCTGTACCGGTCGAGATCGAAACTTCTTTGGCGAAAGAGGAGGAATGTTCATCATTCACTGCCGATGAGGTGAAGAAAGCACTAAGGTGCACGAAGAACTTTTCCGCTGCAGGACCAGATGTTAACAGGAACTTCCAGTAGAGGAAGTTTAATTCTACACAGACAAACACTTGGCCTATATCCTCATTTCATATTGGAAGTTGTAGATACCCATTCTGCAGTGCCTGATGTTGAAAAGCACTATATTCCGAACAATAAAAGGCGATTTGTCTAACCCAATCAACTTATAAGCTAATAACTTATCTGAAAACGCTGCACAATATCTTTACAGCTATCCTGAACGACAGGATTGTTCGGAGAATCGCTGGTTAATGGCCTGGATTGAATTTCAGAAGGCTTTCGATTCAACCGCCCGTAGACTTATCATTTCTTTTTTAGAAAGCCTGTAGGTTCATCCAAACATAGCGAGATATATACAGAGATTGACGCCCGTTCGGAAAATCAGATTCACTACCTTATCTCGAAATAATCGAGTGACAGCAAATAGCGTCACCTTCCAGAAATCTGATTTTCAGGACAATACCATGAGAACTCCTTTGTTTTGAATCACACTTCTGCTTTCATCTCTCGCACTCAAGATGAATGATTGTTACGGACTTAAGATTGGACAAGTGTACCAAGATTTATCTGAAGCAACAACGAATTGCTGACGTTTCTAAAGATCCTCAGCTCGTTGATATGAGTGTTAGCAAGCACCTTGCCGCAGGAGAGACCTGTATATACCTAGGCGTGCTTGGAAGCTACGTAAAGGATATAAAATTAGTAGAGTCCTTCGACAGATTCGGATTCCAATTTGTCGCAAATGGAAAAGTTCCTCGTCTGAAAATGCTCAGGAATCACGAGATGATTGGCAAAGGAGCATTTCTTTGCAAAGCCGCGGAGAAGGCGGCTGAGGTCCTTGGCCTGAATCTTCACCTGAGAAGTGAGCAAAGTGCATGACTTAATCTAGATGTCTCCCTATTTTTGCATGCCAAAACGATGTGATTTCTACCTTAGTGCAACATAGTCGCTTCTTAGGTCAATAAGAAACACACACTGACTACCTAGAACTAGAGCCAACACTATTCAGGTATCATACTCGCGCGGGAACGACGTAACTCCACATACACAATACGGCCCTAAGAGTGCTTAACTATCATCTTTGTCACTTCTACGGTTTTGACCGCTACACTGCCATGCCGAACGCTCCGAGGGAGATACGGTCAATTGTCGAGAACAAGAAGTGCCGAATTTTCTGCAACCACAAGTATCGAAGAGCAGTCTCAATCGCACACTCCAGGCCTGAGATCGTTCTCCAGGACCTTGAGAAACGGACTATATTTGAGAAAAAATTCGCGGCTCTGGCCACATCACAGCCAAAGAGAGGGAAAAGGAAAATTCTGAGAGATATCATGACCTTATAAGGAAGATTATTGAGACTGTACGCAGAATATTTGGTTAAAATGAGCGTCCTTGTGGTCACTGCTTTTGGCGATGCGAAGCTGTCACTGGTTTGTAACCTCAAAGATTTCATCGTGCCCTGTGGCCACTCATTCATATTGACGTCAAGAAACGTGGCCATAGGTGAGATTTGCTGCCGTTCTATGGGAAGCCAGTGTCATTTTTATCGGTGGCAGTGTCTCCCATTGGTACCCCGCAGTGGGTGTTTAGCCTATTTTTGAATTCTCTCTCTCTCTCTCTCTCTCTCTCTCTCTATATATATATATATATATATATGTATATATTAATATAAGTAAATCAGGCATTCCTCACATTTTTGGCAGAATTGAAAAATTTATATATTCGTGTTTTAAAATTTTTAGCATTCTGTAGGATTTCCAAACTTCGAAAAGCTCTGCAATGGAGAAATTTTACTAAAGGCGGATATACAGAAAAAATTAAAATGCCGATACGTCGATCATGGTATGCCTTTTCTGAAAATTGCACCTTTTAAAGAAGAAGAAGCAGCTTTAGACCCTAGAATCGTTTTATTCCACGATGTAATTTACGAAGAGGAAATAGAGACTTTCAAAAGATTGTCAAAGCCCGAGGTTCGTGCAAATTTTTAATTAAAAAAAAGTTTTTTCTAACAAAAAGGTATCCGGTTGATATTTGAGTGAGCAGTGAGAATGTAACCATACCCAAAGTTGTGGATATATCTCACCACGTAAAGGTAATTTTTGTTGCAAATAAAAAACACTTGAATCGGAGTAACGACAACACTTAATTTTTTCTTTGTAAAATTCATTGCTTTACAAAAATTACCTTTTCTTATGGCTCCGGAATAGATCATATCGTTTTTCGCTGATTAGGAATCCGTCAAGAAACGCGCTCCATCACGTTAAGATTTTGACAGAAGTGGGTTTGAAATTGTCAAAAACCCATTGTTCTGGTTAAATTTGTGTACCTGTAGAAATGAATAAGAAACTATAAAATCCTATAGCCATGCACATAGGTCTATTGGGAACTGTTTTTTCAGATCTGTGGAGTTCGTGTGACCGACTCAATTTATAGACAAAAATCTTAAATATCCATAAACCCTACTTGGGCTGCACTCTGGTGAGAGAAATTAAATCTAACGACAGTTTGTTTTCTTGTTGAGGGAGCGGGGCTCTGTGCTTCCTTGCGACTATGTCTAGCTGAGGGAATTATAGGTCGATCAAGTGCTGGCAAGTAGGCTGAGCGCGGTCAAAAAGCAGTAAGCGCCAAGCAGTAAATTTTTAATAATAAATATAAACGCGTTTATGATTCGCGGTACAAAACTATCAACGTGTTATCAACATGTTTAGTGGAGTTCTCTTTTATGCCAGCATGAATAAAAAAATAGTCGAATTTAGATTTAAAAAACATTATTTTAAGCGTTCTTTACAAATTCCTAATAGACGCTAGAAAACGGCACTTACTTTGTTTTGTAACACTATGCCCAGCAGATCTTATGTAAAGAATGAGCTTCCAAAATAAAGTAAGCGTCATGAAACACAATTTATTCACCTGGGCGAGTAATCGCATTATGTGTAAATTTTTAAATAATCATATAATGATTTAATTAACTTCTTACTTATATCCACCAGAATAAATAATAATTTATTTCACTTCTTCTTTGTGATTTTATTAATAACATTCAAATTAACATGAATAAAACAAAATTTTTATTGATAATAACCTGTTTTATACAATTTGACATGAAGTAAACAGCAAAGAAAATTTAATTCATTATATTTCTGTACTCATTCTTTACTGAATTGGATGTGAAAGCATCAAAACTGTTCAAAGAAATGTTGCCATGTGACTCGCGATACAAATGCGCTGTGTCAGTTTTGCGAAGGATGGCAGAAAATGAAATGGTGGCGCCACTAGCGTGACGCCCTACATTTAAGTAAGAGCTGATTAGAATCATGGAAGATTTAGTATTTTTCGCCGCTTTTGTACTATTAAACGATGGAGATATAAATTAAATGTGGAGTAAATACAGTAGGAGGATATATATGAGTAATAAATTTCAGGTTAATTTATTTAGATAAATATAATTATTCACAAATATACTACGATAAAAGCATAGCAATTATTATGCTACGTTTTACAAAATTTTGCGACTTCCTTTTTCGCAAAATTATCCTTTTTTTAATTCAGGTTTCTTGTACTATTCTGACAGACACAAGATCATTATATCAAAATTATAATTTACTGTAATACTTGAATTTATGAATAAATTAATGTAATTGTACATAAATGTCGAAAATCAGCGATAATTCAAAACTGTCATCAATGTTACTTTTACATTTTTCTTGAAGATAGTAAGGGTCTTCAAATATTTTTTAAATGAAAAAAACTATTAAGGCTATAATTTTATACACTATGATAATAATCTAAAAGTTTTTCAACAAAAAAAATATATCAAAATTTTTGAATCAATGTAGCCATGGAACTGTCAGAGCCACTCGATTATTTTAGGTTGAAGGACATCGGTGTAAACAAATCGTAATACTTGCCGCTATAACCGTTCCATCCGGAGCTAAAACTTCCTTTTTCAGTCGTACCCCGATAGACAGTTCGGTGTTATACATCGATGCCTCCATTTTCATAACACATTTATCCGTAAATGAATAGAATAAAGATAAAGTTATGACATGTCACCAGTTCTTAGATGCAAAATAATAACAAACACCGGGCAGACAGGGCGTCGCAGAAGTGGCGCCAATGTTTCCCGACTCGCCGCTCTTCACAAAACTGACACGCGCCTCTAATGCAAAAGCGAAAATCGTGTCTCCCCCCTGATTTACATTAAGTGACACCTGATAACGTGCTTAACTCAATTTTGAAAAAAGTGGCGCTTACTGTTTTTCGACCGCGCACAGTGACTATTTTCTGGGTCAGACACACAACAAACTCCAAGGATCGCTCAAGTTGAGGCAAGCCAGTTAAACGACTATAAAAAAGGACAAGTTTACACACTTGTTGTTGTTGTGGAGACCTTGTCGGAACACGCCTGGATGTTATAAGATATTTCTAATCTGAACAACAAAATTCACTCTTATCTGGATTCACCGTTAGGCACACTTCAAGTACTCTATCAAGAACCTTTTCCAAGCAGTTTGAACGCTCTATAAAGGTATCGGTGATGATTATCATGTCTTTCTCTTGGCTGAAGACATTTGGCCTAATTTTAGGCGTGATAAATTTGTTGATTAACCTTCAAAGGTCGCCGGTGCAGCAGTCAATCCGTAAGGCATTCTCTTATACTGAAAAAGTCTCCTGTCTGGCACAGTGGAAACGATATATTTTTGACTCGTTTGTCTAACAGGATGCGGTTAAACGCCCCGCTGTAGCCTATTTTCGTAATATATTTGGTAATTTTCAATTTTTCACGGAAGTTCGTCATGTACGAGAGTACTTATTCCCCTGACTATGTTTAGTGCACGATGTAGTGCTATGTAATTTTTTTTCTCTTAGGTCTTATTCTATCTTCCTAAATTTGCCATCCTGATAACCTTCAATCCACTTCAGGCAGGCTGGAGGTTGGTTCGTATTTTGTTCACCATAAAATGAATGTTGGCCAGAATTCATTCTCTCTTGCATTTTCGTTGTTCAAAGTCAAAATATGTGCAGGTATTCAAATCAAATTTGAAATTTTGTCTTGACCTTGACATGGATTTTGTGACAGGGTTTTTGGATTGTAAAGGTAGATTCTATCGATTAGAGGTTGTGAACGGTGTTGAGATCTCATAGAAATTCGCGTAATTAAAAGAAAGATTTGAAATCTCTATTCGAGGTGCGAATGCCGTTCGCCTGATTCTACGAGTCGGAATTGCTTCTACGTAAGCCGCTGTTGAGGTTACTGTGGTTAGGGTCGCTCTGCTTGTTTAATTGGCAGAGGTTGTCACGCTAGGGTTTGTGGTTATTGTCCATGCTGCCAGGTGTATGACCGGGTCCAGTATATCTTAGTTGTTGGCTGACCCGAACGAGTCTAATTCTCACGAAAGCTATCTATGCTTGTCATCTGCTTTGATATGCCTTGCATCTGATGTGATAGGTGTGACGTCAGAATATCTTGACGTCTACCCTTTGAGAGGTTCATGTAACTTACGCAATCTCGAGTATTTTTCTTCTCGCGTATTTGTAGTACTCAATTGTAAGAGTAGCAGGGTTCTGTTATTTCCTAATTGTATACTTCCGCTTCCATATGCTTCTACACAGCGTACGTATTTGCCGCAAATTCTATAAACGTAATTTTGAAATTTAAAGTTCCGACTGAAAGATCAAATCCTATTCTCGAAGAACGAGGAGAGTAAACTCTCGTTTTATTTTGCCTAATTTACCAGAAGGATTAAGTTTCAAGCCCTGAAACGTCAGTTATCTTACAAAGTTACCGGCGGTGCTTACTTTTTGTCATCGTTACTGATTTACATTTCAAAATTTGAGACTACGGACTCAGGTTGGTTTTAAGGGATGGGTAAAGAATACCCCATCAGAATGGTTACATACCATGACAACTCCAAAACGATTTGATGTTTTAACACATACAC
The DNA here is from genome assembly GCA_932178445.1 of Andricus quercusramuli. Lineage (NCBI taxonomy): Eukaryota > Metazoa > Arthropoda > Insecta > Hymenoptera > Cynipidae > Andricus > Andricus quercusramuli. The sequence goes on along the minus strand of CAKNXH010076444.1, from coordinate 14,488 downwards.
AATAATAAGTATATTTTCCTTTCTGCAGTTAAAAAGTGCAAGAACAATAAATACTACCACTGGCGAGCACGATCTTTCTGGAGAGAGAATTACCGAAACTGCCTGGATTGACGACTTCGAAAATAAACAGGTAAAGCTTCTGCGTCGTCGAGTGGAGCATATGACAGGTTTGTCAATCGATACAGCCGAGGCACTGCAAATCGGTTATTACGTCATTGGAGGCCATTATGGAGTACACTTAGATTTCTTCGATGTGAGCAAGTTATGGGTGAATTTTGATGTATATCGAGCTAATACTCCACTGATACAATAATAAATTTGAAACTTTCCAGGACGTTCAATTTTTCGGCACCAACGCTGGAAATCGTATCGCTACTGCTCTGTTCTATGTAAGTAAACAAATCCTTTTCAGCCCGTGCGTGCAATCTAAATAAATTTGAACTCAAATTCATTCGGGTTGCCCGCACAAGCTGAAAGGTATTGAAATAAGAAGTCTCAGTGAACTTGGTTTTGAGCTATAAGAAAACTGTTATTGTACCCAACCGGTGAATTATTTAATAAGCCTGTTTTGTCACTTCACTTTCATATTACGACCTGAACTTCAACTGAAGATTGATTCAAATTCAAGTGAGTGCAAGTGCTAATGATTTTTCAATGACCTATCATTAAAGATTAGGTTAAGATTCATAGTATGTATTTTGCCAATTCGGCTGCTTGAACGCCTCTGGATTCGGTACTACTGGCGCCAGAAGTCTTTTGGGCGAACCCCCACCACCAAACGGAGTACTTAGGTTCTATAGTTTCTCCGAGCGAAGTAGCCCCCCAAGTTCTAAGATATGGGGTAAAATTTCCCAAGTGTCCCCGCCTAAAATTTTGTTGTCGCCTGCCTATCTTATTCAAACTCCGCCAGATTGTAGTGCTAGTGGACCTCTTTAAATTCTGTAAAGGAAGCGCACCTAGTACAACGGGTTGTCAAGATACAGGGGCCCGAATTTTCGACGATTCACCCCGACTGCTAACCTTTAATTGTACATAACTCCCGTTAAAATTATTCAATTTAACTTTTTTATGAGGGTTTTGGAAAGATATTTTAACAAGGTTTACAACAAAAATAACCATTGAACGATAAAAAAATTATTTCACCTTGATTTTTCATTTTAAAAAACATTTTTGTGATTTTCTCCCAATGCGGCATTTTTGATATTTTTTTAATTAGGCTAGAAAAAAAGCTTGATTTTTTCTCTTGAAAAACCCCCCAGAACGAAAATGGGATGGGAAGTATTGGTTGAGTTGTAGAAGGTCATAAGAGCGCGGGTGCCCCGCGTCAACGAGTCACGGCGCTACCAGGCGTGCTGTAGTGACTCAGTTGTTCTAATAATTGATAAAAATGATTTTTCAGTTAACATATAACGAATACTTCATTTTATTCTGACTTTTTGATAGTTTCAGAACGATTATGATATCTCGTGGCCACGAAAACAATAGATTTTATCTCAAATTATAATTTTCACCTGATTCGCATTTGTTTTGTATCTGTAGTCATAGTAAACAAATGAAAATTGAACTCTTTGACATCTGCAGCTAACACCATACGTATCATTCACTCCGAAAACGGTGCTCTCGCTTCGCTGAATCGTAGATTTGTGGCATTCATACCTTATTTTAGACTTCTTCAGTAATTGTACTGGTCCTTTTTTATACTTGCAACTACAGTTGTAGTTTGATTTTGTGCAGCAGGTAAAAAAATATTTCATTGATCAGTACTTTTTCACAATGAAGAGACGGAGGAGCTTCGGTCATCGTTGTTGTAATCCTTTTCAAAAGGATAATCATAAGCTCACATCTGATCTAAGACCGATTTCTTTAAAACTTCGAGAAAAGTACCCTAGCATATCAACCGATTCTAAAGTATGTGGATCGTGCAGAAAAGAGATGTATGAATTTTCCCTATTTTCTCCTTCGTTTAATGAAGTAGATCCCATGACTGAAGATGAATATGCCCTCATTTCCAACAACAATGCATCCCTTGTTGAAAGCGACATATTATCTGGAATTGAAAATGAGGTATTATTTGAAAGAGATTTTCCTGTAAATGATGAAGCATTTCCCTCTCCGTCAACATCAAAAACTAAGAGATTTACAAATTATTGTAGCAATGAAGAGCATGAGTCGGCAATGGAAATTCTTCAACAAATCAAAGGAAAATTTAAAAACTCTTCCAGTAATTCGGAAAAAGTTTTACTTTTGACACTGGCACCAAAGTCTTGGGGTCGCAGGAGATTAGTTAAAGAATTCGGGGCTTCTGAGCGCCAAGCTCGAAAAGCGAAACAACTGGTAGCAGAAAATGGTATTTTGACATCTCCCAATCCAAAAAAAGGCAGAGCTTTAGCCCATGAAACAGAGATTTTGGTTATAGATTTTTACCTTGATGACGAAAATAGTCGTATGATGCCCGGAAAAAAAGATTTCGTCTCAATTAAAAAAGATGATGGCTCCCGCGAGCATATTCAAAAAAAGTTGATTCTGTGCAATCTTTCGGAATTATACAGCAATTTTAAAAATCAGTACCCCGAAATTGAATTAAGTTTTTCAAAATTCTCACAACTCAGACCTCGTCAATGCGTACTCGCTGGAGCTAGTGGAACTCATAATGTTTGTGTGTGTGTGTCCACCACGAAAACGTTAACCTAATGCTTGATGCTGTGAAAATAAAAGAAATAACCCGTGATACTGAGTCCCCTATTGTAACACATCATAACGCTATCAAAAAAATCATATGTAGTAGTCCTAGTCCAGAATGCTACCTTGATGAATGTCAATCATGTCCCAGTACAGATGCTCTTGAAGATTTTTTGAAATCGGTTTTTGCAGATCATTCCATTGATAGAATAGAATATCAATGTTGGCAACAAACTGATAGAAGCACATTGCGTACTGAGGTCACTGATGCAGAAGATTTTGCAGAAGAACTTGTCGAGCGTCTATTTAAATTGAAGTCTCATTCTTTCATAGCTAAGCAGCAGTCTTCCTTTTTTAAACATCTAAAGAATAGCTTGAAAGAAGGAGAATTTCTCATTCTATGCGATTTTGCTTAAAACTATGCATTCGTAGCGCAAAATGCCGCACAGTCGTTTCATTGGAACAATGATCAGGTCACGATTTTTACAACTGTCATCTATTACAAAGAGGGTAATGAATTAAAACATCGCAGTCTAGCTCTCTTATCCGACAACCTAAATCACGACACAATATCTGTTTAAGAATTTCAGAAAGTTATAAACAAATACCTAAAAGAAAATTTCAAACCGAAAAAAATTATTTACTTCATCGATGGTGCAGCACAACATTTTAAAAATAAGTACAATTTTGCAAATCTGCTGTGTCATGAAGCAGACTTCGGTATTCAGGCGGAATGGCACTTTCACGCGACTGCACATGGAAAAGGACCATGTGATGGAATTGGGGGCAATTTGAAAAGACTCGCCGCACGTGCAAGTCTCCAGGCGTCGTCTCAGAATCAGATTTTGACTGCTGATGCTCTATATCAATGGGCTAAAAAAGCTTGCCTGAAACGGTAGTATTTTTCATCTCCAAAGAAAATCATGCCGCCGCTGCTGAAAACCTTAAAACTCGATTCGACTCTGCAAAGACTATGCCGGGTACACAAAAATACCATTCCTTTGTACCCTCTTCAGAGTCGACTCTCATTTTGAAGAAGTATTCGTCATCTCCACAGTATGACATTTTCCCGAAGAGAAAAATCGCAAAGAGATCGCGAAGAGAAGAGCAAAGTGAACGTTAAGCTGAATCAAAAATCACTTTTTAAGTAACACAGTGAGAGGCAAGGGGACTCATACCAAAAAGCACCCCAAAACGTGAGAGGCGAGGGGACTCACATAAAAAAGCACCCCAAAACGTGAGAGGCAAGGGGACTCACATAAAAAAGCACCCCGAAATGTGAAAGGCAAGGAGACTCACGTCAAAAATTGTTAAAGGCAAAGAGATTAACACCAAAAAAACTCATCAAAACGTGGGAAGCAAGACGACTCATTAAAAATAATTTCAAAATGTAACAGATAAGCAGAACCATCCACCAAAATCGTTAATGATTTTATTATTAACTATCGTTTTCCTACAATGGAACCATTTGAAAATTTTAAGTAAGAAAATATGTAAATCGTTCTCCAGCTACATGAAAGTAAGGATAAAATGAAATATTTGTTATATGTTAACTGAAAAATCATTTTGATCAATTATTAAAACAACTGAGTCACTACAGCACTCCTAGTAGCGCCGTGGCTCGTTGACGCGGGGCACCCGCGCTCTTATGACCTTCTACAACTCAACCAATAAGTCCCATCCCATTTTCGTTCTGGGGGGTTTTTCAAGAGAAAAAATCAAGCTTTTTTTCTAGCCTAATTAAAAAAATATCAAAAATGCCGCATTGGGAGAAAATCACAAAAATGTTTTTAAAATAAAAAATCAAGGTGAAATAATTTTTTTATTGTTCAATGGTTATTTTTGTTGCAAACCCTGTTAAAATACCTTTACAAAACCCTCATAAAAAAGTTAAATTGGATAACTTTAACGGGAGTTATGCACAATTGAAGATTAGCAGTCGGGGTGAATCGTCGAAAATTCGGGCCTTTTGAATTCCAGAATATTGAATTTTTCATTTAAAATTAGCTATTTTGAAGAAGTTCAAGATGAACTCGTTCAATCTCACATCATTTCACGTGATGCCAAGCGAAATTTGAAGTGATCATTTTACTTTCTTCAGAGACAAGTTTTATTTCTATAATAATTCTGTTTTTGTAATGATAAAAGAAGGATATGAAATAATATTTAATGTTCAGGATGCTTATTATATAAAACTCCATAAGACATATTCTCCTCAGATGAATGACGTCGAGAAAGGAGGAGCTACAGTTTTTCCATACTTAAACGTTACCATATGGCCTAAGAAAGGTAGTGCAGCATTCTGGTACAATCTGAAACGAAATGGAGAAGGCAATATGTTAACTCATCATGGAGCATGTCCAGTACTTTCTGGAACAAAATGGAGTAAGTTTCATATTTCAAATATTATAAATAAAGTCAGATTTAGATGGAATACATGTTAATAGTTTGTCCTCTACATGAGACGATCACCCTTGTGGATCACTGATTTCAATGTGACTCAAATTGGTGAAAGTACAATGAAGTACGTTGAGTACGTATTTCTTGAGCTTCAATTAGGCATTTTTTAGGAGATATAAGAAAATAAACTAATCAATGAATCAATGAAAAATGTCGACAATTTTATTTGTGCAAACATTTATCTTGCGCCTTAAATTATTGCCAGACACGTTTTGCAAAATGTATGGTCAAAACGAACTTACATTTGACAATACCTGTCTTATTGATTAATAATTATTAATAAAAATGGCATAATTCAGTTATTTTCCTTCCTGAAAGTACGGTTTTTCATAAAATATTGATAAACTTCCCGTGCGTGATTTGTAGTTGGATAAATCCAGCACTTAGTAAGAATTATTTCTTTTTGAATGATAATTAACCAGTATTTGCCAATTTTTTGAGTACTTACAAACATTTATTATGAACAAGTATTATTTGATCATATGGTTTGAATAAAACACTGCATCGTTTTTGCTTCCGTTTCGTGGGAAAGTAACTAAAGATAACGCTATCATACTCTTCCATGAAGAAAAAGTGTTTTCAGGGTGAAAAAGGCTGAACTATGCATTTGCTTATTAGTTTTTATAAAATTTCGAAAAATTAGTGAATATTGGTTCAGTGTAACTAAAGGTAATGCACAATTTGTCTAGAAATAATTTTGCGTGTTAAAAACGTGCTTCAATTAGGAAAAAAGTTGAGACTCTCATTTTTTATGATACATTTCCATAAATATAAAAATTTGTGTTGAAAAATGGTTCAGCTTAACAAAAAATCACGCATTAGGTGTTAAATAATATTCCCTTGCGGAGAAAACTGTGGTTTTATGAAGAATAATGATTAAATTCATAATAATTATATATAAACATTCCAAGGAAATATTCAGTGTCAGTTCGCTTTGAGTAGGAACTATTCATCCGATAAATAGGAATACATTTGAGTAAAGCAATACCGTCTACACAAACGAAATTATCAAAATTTTACATTTATTGATCAAATTAGTTTGTTGATGATATCCGGTTGCCCTATGTCAGCTAAAAATAATACGTGCCCAGTGAATTTCAATCAACTTTCACCTATTTGAGTCCCATAAAAATGAATTTTACGTGAGAGTAATCATCCCATTATCAATGAAGTTACTAATTGTAAGTAAGGACACGTAATGCCTCCGGTTTAAATGGTTTTTGAAATGTCTACTATTCCTAAGAATATCGGCAATTCAGTTTGAAAATATTTCCCAAAATATTATATGAGGATAGATCTACTATGCTTGGAATTTATAAAAGCAGTTCTGACGTGGAAAGAAAAAGCGAGCCTGAGGACCGAAAAAATCTCACGAGAAAAAGCAAATCGAAGTGAAAGGATGACGAAAAGGTAGAAAATGGGCCCTTGTACGACGGTAATCCCGAAAGTTTTATCAATAGGAATATTTGAGGTATTTAGGTAAAAGACATGGAATTAACAAGAGAACTTTTCCGGGCCATGACTTTTTATGATTTTCGATGACGAACAAGTTAATATTTTCTGTTATAGTTGTGGTCTATAAAAATATCGAATTTACGAAATACGTATGCATAATCCACCTGGCATACCTAACATATTCCAATTTACAAAACTTTCGAAGTGCCTCTCATACTAACACAAATTAGCGGTCCGTATTTGAGTGAAGGCTCGGGAAATATGAGTGAGAACAATGGCCGATAGCGAATAATAATGAATATATCATGTGTTACTTTCACATTTCACTAAGACTTATGATACAAAATTGAAAATGATCTGGAAAAACTGTACAAGAGTCGAGCGCGATGCGGAAAAAAATCACCTCCCAACTTTGAGCTCCGGAAAATTCAGTTTTAATCATTGAGCAATGGGGCTTTTCAATTCGATAGGGGAAATCTTTATTATTCAGAATCTACAAAAACCAGAAAGTCGATTTTTCGGCCCTAAGGCTGGTTCCTTCATTCATCGTCACAGTTTGTAATAATTCTCCAATTTTTGTTATAATTGGTCTTTTTGTGTTCTTGTGTTTGTATTCGTTTTACTAGAAAACTCTTAGGACCAATCGTATTTGAGAAGAATTGGAATTTTATCTAAAGAGCAATTATTATTAATAATGCTGGTGTAATAGATAGATAAACGTTTATTTTTCAGCCTGCTGGCCTTAAAAAATTGACTTGCTTACACATCCATTTTTTACAGAATTTCCTTAAAACTATCCCTTAAGAACTAACATCCATCCATTCCTTATCTCTAAGCCGCACGCTCGTATCGCCTTGCCTTCCTCGCTTCGCCTCGCCTCGCTCGCATGTCCCTACTTTTTCGCATTGCCTCGCTTGCCAACCTCTGTTTTCGCAGCTAATACCTATTACTTATCTACTATTTACAATATTTACATCTTATTTATATCTACTTTCTCTCCTATTTACAATCTTTCCTTCTCCACTCCTCTTCCTCCTTCTTTCTCTTCATCACCATCTTACCCACCACTCCCTTCACCCATACTACTGCCCTTTGAATGCTGGTGTAATATATACAATGTTTTATCATAATATTAAATTTACTTAATTACAGTTGCGACTGAATGGCTACATGAAAATGGTCAAGAATTCCGTAGGCCCTGTACTTTATCGGAAAATGAATGAAATCATTTATATGATAAGTTGATTGGAAGAGTAGAAAATCTTCGAAATGGCAGAAAGCGTACATACTTTGGGAGTATACTTCAATATAATTTTTCTGAGATTGTTCTGGACTAAAGTATTTATTTCAAAATTATAAGACAAACCTTTCACGATGAGAGACTTATTTTTATCCCAACTTCACTAAAATGCCCATGTTCCTTGCTTCGCAACGTAGGTACAGAACTGCGCATTCCTGTCCAGTAACGAGTCAAGATGCGTAGTTGAAGACACATGCACTTCACGTCTCTAGGAGTTTCTCTTCGACCACGGTCTATGGTAGGCGCGTTTTGATTGCGCAGTGAATTTTCCGCATTCACTGAGTGCGATCGCTCTCTCCCATTCGGCGTGGACTCTGCAAAGGTGCTGAGATTCTTGATTATTATCGAGAAGTAACTGTTATTTATTTCCATTGCTTGGCTGCCAAAGGAAAACTCTCTTTTCAAATAACATAACCTATAAGGCGGCCGGCACTAGCGAGCTGCACGTGTGCTCACATTTTTTTGGAAACTTTCCTAGACAAAGGTATGGCTTCAATCACGAACCCACCAGAACCTCTGGTGAGTAACAACAACATTGCTTAAATTGACCCAAACACCAAAGTAACCTCAAATGTTTTTTAAGACACTGAATGCCTCATTAAAATGAAGAAATCTAAATACACTACCGTCGGAAATTGTGCGCACGACTCGCGTGAGCGCTATTAAAAATCACTGCTGACTTTGAACCACGATATTTCGGCGAAAAAAAGAGATAGGGAATTTTTCAAAAAACAGTTGGAAAGCTCACGAAATTTCAGCACTTGAGAAGTTCAAAAAAAAATCAAGATTTTCTTACATTTTCTACCTCAAATTCAACTTCTTGCACGACCTAGGAAAATTTTTTCAAAAACCTGAAAATGATACGACATTGAGCCTGAAATCTTATCTTCAATTTAAGACAAAAAAACTAAAAAAATCTTCATGGGTGCCCGAGGTATGATTAAAAGTTTTCAATCGTATCTGAGCTCAATTTTAATTGACGATCGCGGTTCTCGGCTAGTCTTCTACTCGCCTCCTTCGTTGAGGCAGGACCGAATAGGCCACGCACAGAGGTGGCGCCTAAGTGGCCATTGTCCTATTCTTTAATATGGAGATAATATTAGATTAAAATAATTCTTAACAATCACAAATAACAATAAATATTTTTTTTCATTCACCATAATTTGAAATAAAAATTACTAATGAAGAGAACCAAAAGTATACGAGGCGCCATATTAGAGCGTGGCCTATTCGGTCCTGCCTCAACGAAGGAGACGAGCAGCAGAACGGCCGAGAACCGTGATCGTCGATTAACATTGAGCTCAGATACGATTGAACATTTTTAATCATATCTCGGGCACCCATGAAGATTTTTCAAGTTTTCTTGGCCTAAATTGAAGATAAGATTTTAGGCTCAATGTCGTATAATTTTCAGGTTTTTGAAAAAATTTTCCTAGGTCGTGCAAAAAGTTGAATTTGTGGTAGAAAATGTAAGAAAATCTTGATTTTTTTTTTGAACTTCTCAAGTGCTGTACTATTTTCAGAAGGTCAAAAAAATATTTGTTGGGTACCAATAGACGTGAAATTTCATGTGCTTTCCAACTGTTTATTGAAAAATTCCCTATCTCTTTTTTTCGCCGAAATATCGTGGTTCGAAGTCAGCAGTGATTTTTAATAGCGCTCATGCGAGTCGTGCGCACAATTTCCGACGGTAGTGTACCTCTCCCGTACATAAGAAAATTTTGAAGTGTGACAGATCGGGCGGAGGCCCCTGTATCTACCCTAATCCCTAATAGATTCCAACAATTTCATCGTAGATGATAAAAGCTCCGGTTTCGATAAACTTTCAGGGTGAAATTGCAGAATAGGGACGTCACCTCTGTTTTAGCTGGAAAAATTTTTTCTTTCGGCAACAAACTATTACAATCTGTAATTGAACAATAAAAGAAGCAATTTGATAACGGAAAAGTTCTAAATCATTTTTACTTTTGTTACACTGTAAATAATTAAAATTGAATGGTTTTTCAATTAATCAAAATGTATTTGGATATTTTTTTATGCCGGCATAAGCTATTATATCGACAAAAAAGAAGTGTTTCACAAGAAACCGTTGATGCCTCATTCAGGATGACCGTCAATCTCTCAGCTCCTAGGGAAGCTGGGGCAAAGCGACCACCTGAGTTTGGCTAACCGGAGAGCGTATTTTATTTTGATCCCATGAGCTGTTAGGAAAATAAAAAGTCCGCTCCTGCAGAGCCCGCATTAAGGGGTAAGAAAAAATACTCGGCGAGGTTGTCCGGTGTCCCCGAGAGGCCGTTCGGACACCTTCGTACCCCTAAGTGCCAAAGTGCCACGGGCAAGATAACTCTACAATCACTGCTTAAGGGCCCGTGCAACCTAGGCTCTTTCACCCTTCTACCATACAGGAATCATACATACACGGAAAATCCGTTTATAGGGATCCTTTCATCTCATCCAGGAGATATTGAAATCACGAAATTGATGGAATTCGCGAAATTCATGGAATTCACTGAATTTACGGAATGCTCGGAATCCACGTTCTATGAATTCCTTGAATTCCGTAATTTCATTGGAATTCATGAATTCCTCGAATTGCGCGAATTCTTTGAATTTCGTAAATGCTTTGAATTCTATGAACTGAATGAATACCATGAATTTCACATATGTTCTTAATGACATGAATTCCGCGAATTCATTATATTCCGTGAATTCCTCAAATTCCCTGGTTTCATTGTATTCCGTCAATTCCTTGAATTCCATGAATTCCTTGAATTCTATGAATTCCGTGAATTCCATGAACTCCATGAATTCCTTGAATTCTATGAATTCCTTGAATTCTATGCATTCCTTGAATTCTATGAATTCCGCTAATTCTGTGATTTCCTTCAATTCCGTGAAATCCTTGAAATAATTGAATTCTGCAAATTCCATGAATTCCATAAATTCAATGAACTGCTTGAATTCAATGAACGGCGTGAATTCCATGAATTCCATGAACAGCGTGGATTCCATGAATTCCATGTATGTATGTATACCATTAAGCCATTTCCCAACAGCACGCAGTATTCCTGAACGGTCAACCATCCAAGTACTAACCGTGCCCAACACTGCTTAACTTAAGTGATCTAACGAGAACTGGTGTTTTCAGCGTGCCATCGCCGTTGACATGAATTCTGCCATTTTCCGTGAATTCCTCGAATTCTTTCTTGTAGTAAACAACTACAAGTGTGGGCTCACCACACCCTTGAATTCTATGAAATCCCCCAGTTCCGTGATTTCCTTGAGTTCCGTAAATTCCTTGAATTCCATGAATTTCTTGCATTCTATGAATTCCGTTAATTCCGTGAATTCCGTGAACTCCTTGAATTCCGTGAATTCCATGAATTCCTTGAATATCATAAATTTCGAGAATTCAATTCATTTCGTGAATTCCATGAATGTCCTGAGGAATAATTTACATTTTTTTTAAGTTTTCGGTTCAACAGGTGTAAAGATATTCAGCCGCCAATATATTACAGAAGTGTTTCTGGCTACTGGACTTGTACTGTAAAATTCCAACACATGCGAGGTACCATACCAATACCAACAAATGGAAATTAAAAAAATGCTAATAATAAAAATATGCTGTATACGGGAAGAAATTTAATAACGACGTACGTCCAACAACTTATTGAACCGTTTACGACAAACATAACAATTCCAGAAAGTCGCCAGATCCATCTTACAGATTTCATATTTTAATACTGACATGAGAGGGTTACCGAATGAAAGTATGAATTTTAAGACCGATGTAAATCTTATAATTTCTATATGCTTAATTATTATTCATTCGTAAATTACGTCGATTTAAACAGCATATATTAAGTAATGAAAATGGTTGAAAAAGATGGAACTACAATTTCAGAACATTTTAAAAAACAATCCATATGGAGAACTCCATATAGGATTCAGAAGGCTAAAAGAAATTCTCTCATCGATTTTTTTAAACATAAATAACCTAAAGGCACATACGAAAAGAGAAAAAATCTTCAACATAGAACGAAAAGCTTCGAATGCAGATCTCAGAAAGATTTTGAAAGAGAATTGTACACACACTTACGTTATTAAATATTTTTGCTCTCTCTCTTTCAGTTTCTAAAATTTCGAAACGATATTTTATTCAACGTCATTTGCCCTTAAAATTTTAAAGAAAAACCTTGGATTAGCTAAGTTATTTTTAAACAGAATTTGTCGGTATTGTTTGTGCCATATTCGTAATCAGCCGATCATAAAACATCGATACATGAGGATACAAGAATAAAAATATGCACTTTCTGCTATGAAAGAAGTCCCAATCTCGACCAAAGTCGTGAGTTTGATAAATCTTTAACTGCAGCGTCGAAATTACGAGCTTCGTTCCGATAAAATTGAGCCTGCAGTACAATGCATATTGTGACACATTTACCTTTGTTTCTCTTCCGAAGAAACTAGAGTGCTTTGAGAGAAAAAAATTAAGAATAAGAAAGGTACGTGATCTTAGATATTCAAATTATATTCAATTTTACTTAATGGCAGAGATTTCTCCACACAGTAGATAATGAAACATAAATAGACAAGTATTATTTAAAAATACTAATGATGTGTATATCGGGAGGTTTTGAAAAACATAAATTTTGTCATGAATAGTTTCAAATTACGAGTCTGACTATTTGTACCGGAATTTCGACATGTGTATACTCCCTAATTAATACGTGCTCTTCTTCATTCTGATCCCAATGCGAGGGTATTAGTTTTATTTAAAATTTGACTTCGTCAGTTTTCGTCAAATCTCTACGTTTGGAGACCTCCTAAATCAGATAATACGATTTTTGCGAAGGTGTATGTCTGTCGTTCTGTAGGCACGATAACTCTCGTGTAACTGATCTGACTGGATTGGGGTTTGGTACACGTTTCTAAAGCATGAAAGGAAAGAACAAGTTCGTTAACCAGTCATTTTTGACCAATGGTTCTAGTTTTATCCATCAAAAATGTTTTTTAAAAAACTTCGATTGTTCACAAAAACTGTACGAGATATAATAAACGGTTAGAAAGCAAAATTGTTCATCACAAAAAGATAAACAAATTGTATGATAATAATTTTGTGATAAATTACATATTTTTTGTCTTAATCGTAAAAAGATTTATTAAAAATAAGAAGTTCCATTTTTCGGCAAAACTGTGCAAGATTTAAAAAAGGTTAAGAAGCTAAATTGTTCACATAAAAAAATGAAGTAGAATAACTATGAATAGTGTGTGAAAAAGTGAAAAAAGCTTCAATTATTTTGGACAAGAAAGTAAATTAAAACAAAGAACGTTAGCAAATCCAAATTACTCACAGATAAGTTTATATTTGTCAACAGGCCAGTTGACGAATATTACCGATAACATTAAATAATACGAATTACGAAAAGTGAGTCAAAATACATAGCAGTAATATAATACATTATGCACTGTTCAAAATGTTTGGAATTCTCCAACACTTCTATAATACAAGTGTAAGGTAAAATTGCAAACACGGCATTGGATAACGAAATTGCAATACGTGTATTGTGAGTGTTTTAAATCGTGAAATCACCGTCGAGCATTCCAATACACGTATTGTAGCACTAACGAGTCAAACATTTTGCACAAGGAATTCACGGAATTAATGGAATTCGCGGAGTTGAAGCAATTTACGGAATTCACGGAGTTCATGGAATTCATGGAATTCAAGGAATCCATGAAATTCAAGTACTTCATGGAATTCGTGGAAATCACGGAATTTTCGGAATTAATGGAATTAAAGCAAATCACAGAATTCACGAAATTCACTGAATTTATAGAATTCACGGAATTCATGGAATGAAATAGTAAATAACTACAAGTGTGGGCTCACCACACCCAACACGGGCCAACATCAACGCAGTAGTATTATTCCCGAACGGTCACCCATCCAAGTACTAACCGCGCCCAAAACTGCTTAACTTTAGTGATCTAACGGGAACTGGTGTTTCCAGCGTGGTATGACCGTCGGCCATGAATTCGCTGAATTCCATAAATTCAGTGAATTCCATGAATTCAATGAATGCTGCGAATTCCTCTGATTCCGTGAAATCATTGAATTCCGTAAATTCTCGAGTTGCGTGAAATCCTCGGATTCCGCGAGCTCCATCAACTCCGTGAGTTACATGAATTCCGTGAACTCCATGAATTCCGTGAATTCCTTGAATTCCGCGAATTTCATGAAATCCGTGAATTCGGTGAATTCCGTGAATTCCATGAATTTCGTGAATTCCGTGAATAGTGTTAATTCCATGAATTTAGTAGATTCTGTGAATTCCTCGAATTCTGTGAATTCCTTGAATTCTGTGAACTCCTTGAATTCTGTGAATTCCTTGAATTCTGTGAATTCCTTGAATCCTGTGAATTCCTTGAATTCTGCGAATTCCTTGAATTCTGTGAATTCCCCGAATTCTGCGAATTCCTTGAATTCTGTGAATTCCCCGAATTCTGTGAATCCCCCGAATTCTGTTAATCCCCCGAATTCTGTGAATTCCCTGAATTCTGCGAATTCCCTGAATTCTGCGAATTCCCTGA